>JAGFPH010005562.1:0-45394 GCA_018207615.1 Philaenus spumarius
TCGGGTAAGTGCTGCTACCAAATTGTAAACTGTTATAATTTCGTTGATGTCATTTTTCTCAGTGAGGCTGGACTAAAGAAGTGCAGTCTCACTGAAGAAAAGTAGGTTACTATATTTTTTTTGCTGATATATTTTGACAATGATTCTGCCAAATATTAAAATCATGTTGATCGTAGTTGATACTTTAACTACTAGAAAGCGCTGCATGTCCGTACCGTAATGTGCTGCTACCTGCAAGGATTTTATTAAACTGTGGGTTTATTATTATCAAATATTACTAATAATTAATTAGAATTATTATCCTGGGAGGTGCTGCTACCTACATACTTAATTGAATATTGCAGTTTCTGATCAGTTCCGTAATGTGCTGCTATCTGCAAAGATGTGTTTAACCTTTAGCTTGACTATTGACAAATATTCCTAAATAATTCAAATGAATTATTATGCTCCCACAGTCTAATATTGAATATTGCAAACGGGATTTCAATCAAATTAGGTTGTTTTAAACTGGTAATTTCACCAAACTAAACACAAATAAACTTTATATAACCAAATATAAACTTTGGTAGCCTACAGTATTGTAAATTTATCAAATTCATAGTTTTTATCATAATTTATAGTTTTACCATAAAAACTCTATGTTTTTACATAAATAAAGTATTGTTATTCAAGTAACTTCTACTGGATAAGGACAATGAAGTTTAAGTTAGGCTACATAAAATGTACAGTAGTTAATTAAACGTATTTATTCTTAGGCCATCCCTTCCGGCATAGTTTACTCCACTTTGATCTTCGTCTGCTGTCTTTTTAGTAGTTTATTGTTCTATCCATGGCTAATTCCACAGATCAAATCAGGCACGTATTTTCTATTTGTAATTACTATAGCAACCAATTTGATAACGCTTTTTTGTTACTCGTATTTTATATTTGTCATTGCCATAGCAACCAATTAATAACACTTGTTTTCATTACACATTATATTTTCTATTTGTTAATTCCTATCACAACCCGCATTTAAGGACTTCGTTCCAAAAAAAAAAATTTTATGTGGTGTCAATTGGATGGTTTGCATATTTGCATTTTATTTTTGTAGTAAAGGTTAGCATGGATGAAAACATATATAAGGTTTATAGAATGTGCATTGAAAGATAGTATAGATCTATACTTTTTTCATATGCTAATATTTCATGAAATTCATCAGATGTCGCTGCTATTGAATTGGACAGAGTTTCTATTTTTTAATAGTTTTAACACTTTTTTAAATTAAGATGTTATGAATGCTCGGTGGTCTTACTGGTTTTTGGAGTATATTACGAGCGAAATGCTCTAGAGTTTTGTTGAAATAGGCCTATGTAACAATTTATGTATATATATAGTTTCTGGGTTGTATATTCACTGACAGCCATGTAACAGAAATAATACGATGATAATAAATCAGCAATTTCCCATAATGTCTAAAGCATGGAGGTTTGGTCTGAATAAAGTGAATGACGCAATATATATAATGGTAAACGTTTATAATTTTTGTATACATATAAATTCTTTTGTGACGCAAAACAATTAAAGTAAAATCATTTAAATAAAAGTAAACAAAGTAAAAAGCAGACTGTTAGTAGATAAAATAAAAGCAGACTTAAAATATATTAATGAATAAACGTATGTAACGTGTGTGAACTATATAAGAAATTATTTTAATGAGTAGTGCGGTTGAAGTGAACGGTGAAAAGAAACAATTAAATAATTGCACAATGGACAGTTTTAAAGAACTATTGAAATTGAAAAATAAGCACATGTGAAAAAATTAAAGTATGTATCAGCGAATATAACAAGGGCACAACATAACATCGGTACACAAGTGTCTGAAGGCAGTACAAACAACAAGCGTTAAAACAAGACTGATCGAGAAGGCCTTGTACTTCTTGCCTACGTGATGAACAGCACAGAAAAGAACGTACCAGAACGAAAAACATGGCGGATGGACTGTGTGTATTGTAAACCAGTGGCGGCTCGTGCTATAGGTTCACTGGTTCAGTGAACCCCCAACCAAATTGCGTTAATAACATAATATTTTAACAAATATAAATATTTAGTACTTTTTTTCATAAATGTAACAATATAGATTGAAAAGTTGTTAAAATACGACATAGAGTAACAACGCGCAGCTCTCCTACGTCGTTTTCAGCATCTTGGTTCAATTCAGAGAACGAACCTCTTGGCCTAGGCGAGGGGGTACAGGGGAACGGTGGGGGAATAGCAGTTTCAACGTTGTTTTTCGCTGCAAACTAAATGCAGCGACTCCCGACTCCTTCCGAAGATAGCCGAACCTGCAGTTCACAACAGTGTTTTGTAAAAAAAACCTTACGCCTATTTTTTCCTTTACGTAGTTGGTGTTTATTTATATTTACTTCTTTGATTAATAGGTTATGTCAGTTGTGCATTCTATGAAGTTCATGGATTAAGTCTGTGTTAGTGTGGACATATTATTAAATAATATTATTGCAGTTCGGTGTTGTTATTAGCGTTGTGTTAAGGTAGGCCTAAAGTTTTTAGAATGAACAGCGTTACACCTTTGCTAAGGGTAACTTCTTTACCTCTTGGAGAAAAGTGTGCTATTAAAGTACACTGGTATTTGTGTCACTTCATTATTTATGAGTCACTTTATCAACTAAAAAATTAAATAAACTAATTAATAAAGCATAGGCTTCTACGTAAGACAATATTGTTCGCAATTTTCCATTTATAATTAATATCTATATTCCAATCTATCATGCAAACTGTAACCCGATTTTATCTCATTGCACGCTTTTCAGAGATGTCTTAAAACACCAAATTTAAGTAAAAACAGGCCTAAAAGTAGAAATTCTTATGTTTAGTACTAAAAACAAATTTGCAGGACCCCCTCTCCCCGGTAGATTTGAACCCCCAAGGTAATAATTCACCAGCCGCCACTGTTGTAAACGGCAGGTGCCGTGAAATTCGTCAAGAAATGTAGTTTCTTCAGTAAAATGAGAACAAATCTTATTTCAAAGTGAAGTGGAGGTGCTTCTACGTTTGTGGAAATGTAGGAAATAAAATCGATGCAGTGAATTCTGAGATAAGTGAAGTAATAGAAGGTCGCCATGTGCTTTGACAAAAACGCGCGTTAAGCTTCGAGATACTTTGTGTTAATTGTGTGAACAACAAAAAATCCTAGGTAAAAAACAGTGCAACGAATAACGCAGTAAGTAATAATGGCCATAGGACATACATTTTTCAGTCTGCAGATATAAAATTTTTAATTGTTCTAACAAGTAACTTCCTTTGATTTTTATTGCGTCATACTTTAGACTAGGGTTGAGAACACTTTGTATAGATTGTATATAATTGATTTGTTTGTTTATTTCTTGTAATGTTGATATATCTTGTTGTAAATAATAATTTTTTAATTATGTCAGAGTAAACGAATAGTTGTTCTGCCATGATGTCTTGAATTCCTTTATTGAGCCACACACATCCAATTAGTTTGTACTTTAACAGCCAAGTATTCACCCCTGAGAAAGTTAAATTAATACAATAAATCTTTAATAGTAACTAATAATTATGGATAGACAGATGCTAACAGAGCATGAATGAAGTTATATGTGGATTATTATAAGTATTATGATTGTAATTATTTTTTTTATTTTTGAGTTAAAATAAGGTGAGCTTATATGAGGTTTTGAGTTATAAAGGGGAGTTTAAGGTGATGTTAAGGTATAATTTTACGTTGGAGTCAAGGTGAGATACATGATGTATGGTGATTTTTTGTTTATGGAGGTAAAGGAGTAAGAGGTGTTTATTGATGATTTAAGAGGTGTCATGAGCGACGAGTTTTGTATTTTAAGGTGAGTAAATCAGCGAAGTGAAAGAGAGGTGATAATTATTATAGAATAATCCACATATAGCATTTTTTATTATTTTTGAGTATTTTTTTTTATTTTTGAAACTTTTAACGAACCCCATTTTTTTTTTTAACACTTTATACTATAAATATTTTTATTTTTGTAACCTTCAGTTACAGGGTTGTTTGTTGCATTCATGTTTCTTCCTTTCATTAGCCTAATTGAAGAAAATAAGAGCTATTACAACTTGAAAACGGTTCGTCGGAGGAGGGTAAAACTTCGTTTCTATCCGTTTCAGACCATTTGGAGACGATACCCAAAATTCATTAATGTATATATATATAAATTATATATATGTGTGTTTTATTCCCGGATTGATAAGTGGTAGTAAATATGCTTCAAAATTGCTGATTTTTTGGTGAAAGGGTCCTAGTAGGATTCTTCAGATACCGGTACACTTTTTTTGTTTTTCGATTCGATTCAAAATGGCGGAGTTATACCGATTAATCGTTTTTGGGTATTGATTTAAGGGTATATATATGGGTTTTTCCCACCTTGATAAAATGGTAGCAAATATGCTTCAAATAGCTGAAATTTTAGTGGAGCATCCTTGTAGGATTTCCCAGACACTGATTTTTTTATTTTTCGATTTGACACAAAATGGCGGCTTGTTTGATTCTATGTAACCAAATCTAGTTACAGCGAGGAAATTGCATTATTTCTCCCACTCATAAGCCCGTGTGCAATTTTTAAACTATATCATTCGAAAGGTAATTAAATTTACTACAATCCTGTGCAAAGGTATTTCAGGTACAGTCCCCGGAACAAGGAACAAAATTGGTAGGAAGCTCTCGATAAATGACTTTTTCACTATCCACGTCAGGTTTTTGCACAATTTCTCCTACTCATAAGCCCGTGTGCAATTTTTAAGCTATATCATTCGAAAGGTAATTCAATTTACTACAATCCTGTGCAAAGATAATGTAGGTACAGTCCCCGGAACAAGGAACAAAATTGATAGGAAACTCCCGATAAATGATTTTTTCATTATCCATGTCAGGTTTTTGCACAATATCTCCCTCTCATAAGCCCGTGTGTAATTTTTAAGTTATATCATTAGAAAGGTAATTAAATTTTCTATAGTCCTGTGCAAAGGTAATGAAGGTACAGTCCCCGGAACAAGGAACAAAATTGATAGGAAGCTCCCGATAAATGACTTTGGCTTTTGTAGGCAGCTAACTTGTGTCTTGGGGTAATTAAAAGTGTTCTAAATGGTGGGGTTGGTTTGAGTAAGTCTTCTGAATATTTTAAATATGTGTTTCCAGTGACTTGTAACTATGAACATTTTGTATTACCCTTAGTAAAATGAAAGCACTAATTCTAGCCTACTTTTTGTTATTCTGGCACTTTTCCTTTTTATTAGATATTTACGTTACAAGTGATGAAACTGCTTCTTCCCACCATTCGAAGGATGATCCCCTGAATGATGTAAAAAAGCAGTTATCTCGTGTAATGTACAATATTTTACCTGACCCCACATCTTACAGAGTTTTCTATAACTTTGTACATCAGTACCCCTAAATAAAATCAACATGACATTTTAACTAGTATATTATTTTATTGTTTCCCAAACATTGCAATAATATTACTAATCAAACATTGAAATTAGCAACTGAAACAAATTTCAAACGACAACTCTTCCATCGCTTTCGTGGCAACATTCTCTATATCAGACAGTAAACTATCGTTGTCATTCATTTATATAATGTGGAAAAAACAAATTTACTTTTGTTAGTCTTTCTGTGCATAATGTAGACATTGAACCAAAAACTAAATATTATGTTATCAAAAACAAAAATACTTTTGTTAGTAGAATTCAGAAGTATATTATGTTAGTCAGTGAATCAGTGGTAACTAGCTGACCAGTGCGGATATTTCGCAAGTTCGGAGTAGGCCTACATTTACCTAATTTAACATGATGATTTAATTCAGTTAATTAAGTTTATTTATTGACATTGGTTTATAAATAACAGTTTCCCTATACAATCTTACAGTGTAAACAATCTAACTAACAGCTGTCATGCTAGTTAAACAGATGGTTAGTAGATGGCGCCTTTCATTAGGAACATACAGAGTATAATATAAAAGCTTTTTTTGTTATTAAAACATGCATTTTAAGCTGTTTTTTGTTAATAGTGAGGAATGTAAGCTTTAAAATGATGTTTGAATAGTTAATTTTGATGAAGAATTAAGGGAGCTATCGCTTAGCGACAAAAAAAACCTTTGAGAAATAATAGCAATGTAAGTGGCGTAACGGCAGCTCTCCAGCTGGGTATTGTTATCATAAGTGTTGCCAACGCCAGGAAAATATCCTTACAACTTACTTGATCTTACATCACTATTACTTTCGGATTCTTTATTTCTTTTTTTGTATAATTGTATTTTGTATATTTTTCCGGTGTAGCGGTTAAGGAAAGCTTTAAAATGATACCTCATTCATGTAATTTGATGATGTATTAAGGAAGTTATGGCGTACCGACAAAAAAATGGCCTTGAGAAATAATACATGTGATTATTAAACAATACAATTTTGTTTAGCAGTAATGAAATTAATCTGCTATAACAAACAATCAGCTGATCTAAGTGTTTCAAATAAGCAGCTGTTTGAAGCATGATGTAATCGCTACTTATTGACTCTTTTTTTAAATCACTAGAGATGTAAAGAGAATCAGTAAATTACTCCTGGAATAGCACAGTTTAACTCCTGGGGTTAGGTGAAAATAATTAATGAGCTTGATTCGTAAGAAAAAATAACTAAGCAATAAGAATTAAAAATACAGTATATTTGATTTTATAACAATACATTATATAAACATAATTTATACTAATTATGTAGACTGTATTATTTATCAATTGGGTAAGATTTCACAATCCTAATAAACAGTAAAAATGTACCAGAACTTAAGCATAGTAACTAATACAACTAAAATTATTCCTCATAGGATCACAATTAAGGAAGCAAAATATCCAAAACTTAATGAAATTTGGTACAATTAAGGAACTACAACACTTTAAATAATGTTTCTAACATTTTGAAAACAATATTAAAGTTTCATAATATATAATTATATGAGAAAAAGAAGTAAATACACTTTTATATGAGTAAAAAACACTTTTCATAATTCATTTTTTTTTCAATTAGTTTTCTGCATAAAATTATTTCTGGTGATGTTTAACTGTCTTCTTTTAAACATCAAACAAAACGTATAAAAACTGTCCTTTATTTCCAAATTATAGGTCGAAATATAGCTTTGTAACAGGGAAAGACAGAAAACAACTTTAACATTTTGTAACATAAAAAACATAGTTACCATACTGTACTGAGGCTCTCTCTGTACTTCAAGTTTTGAGCACAGAAGAAATATTGAATAGAAATCATTTTTAAAACCAAGAATAATAATTAATGGATTAAATACAGCTCTTGAAGCCTATGTAGGCTACATTTCTTTTTGTAGTTTGACACTTTCTCTACAATGCCCGATAAACCAAATTTTGTCAGTTTTAGATCAACTTCACAAATTGCACTTCAAATTCTGTTAATGCAATCACAACACACTAAATCACGACTCTCACCACTATTTCATAATAAATAATTTCTGTACGCAATAAAATAGATTTTGGAGGGAAATCTTTAATAATGTATTATTTACTTAAATCAAGTTTTTAAATGCAACATCTTTAATTAGTTATGAGACAATTATAAACTTAAAACTATTATAGGCCTAATGTTTTCCAGCAAAGGGATACAAAACATAATTTTCTTACTTTACGATTAATGCAAACACAGTCAAATATAAAATGTTATAAATCAAAAAAAGGCCAAACCTATTTGAGATGACTTGAACTCCCAATTTCCTTCCCTCAGTTATTTGTCCTTTTTAATCGAAACCTTGTTTAATCAAAATTACATTCATACTGTCAAACCTAAATGATTAAAAATTGTATTATTATAAAAACACTTTCATATCTTAAAGTTGTAGCCCAATTTCTATAAGCTGATATGAGTTCTGGGTAAAGCTTTGTTCATTGTAGCCTATTCACCGATTTTGGTAATTTAATTAAAGATCGTTTTAAGTTTTTCAAATTTGTTGTGACTATACTGACTGGAAGCATAGAGTAACATTCCTGGGTACAATGGAACGTGCAAACTAGTGATGCGCGATTGTGAGATGTTTCTACAATCGAAACAATTGCCATCATTTAAAATAACAATCGAGTCAACCGTTGTCGCGGTTAAGTTTTACAATCGAGATGTTCGATTGTTCAAGTCAATTATGCCACCAGATGCTTAGCTAACAATGCGCGGCCTCTCTCTTGACTCTATATCTTGGACAGTTTTTAAATCGAGTGAAAGTTAAGAGTTCTTGTGTTTAGTTACATAACCGAGTGTTTTTCTGTTTTTTGCGATTGTATTGTACTGATTTTCTTAGCATTTGTAATTCATATATTACATTCATGTTTATTAAATACATCTAATAACTAATTAGACAATAGAAACATACTGTAATCTCAAACGTTGAAATTTTAGGTTATTTTTTTAAAGCAAAAGTTTCTTGTCGAGTCGGTAGTTTTGTATGAACTCGTACGCAAGTTTTGTACGTTTGACTACGTTGTTGTGTTTAATTATTAATAAAGATTAAGTTTAATTTCATAGAGTGTTATTTGTTACCAAAAACATTTAATCGCACTTATATTAGGTACTTATCGAGTCCCCTAGTATAAAAAAAACTAATAGTTCTAATCAAAACACATCGACTCGACAGCAATGAATCGTCGGTTATTTGTTGCGATTGCAAGACTCGGAAAACAATCAAACCGATTGATTCGTTTTACATACAATTGCTATTGGACTATACAGTGTATACACAAGGGTGGGGAATAATCGACTTAAAAGTGTCAACAATCGAGTGGACTCGAGATGTTTGAACAATCGAGACAATCAACTAAAATATTTCGCCCTCTTGCATCACTAGTTCAAACTGCCTCTTCTTTTTTCAACAATTTTAAAGGACAAACAAAAATATAAAGAACTATATAGTGTAGGTACATATAAAAAAATACAACTCAATTTTCAAACACTGTTTACAAAAACTGTGATACAATAATCATTCATAACTAAAACTGATAATTTTCTCTTCTGCTAAGGTTCTTTGCTTGATTCGTTTTGCTTGTATGAAGGTTATCAATACAAAATGGACAAATGGATCTCAAAGTAGGAATACCTTCTTCTGCAGTTACATCAGGAGGGAGTAATCTCGATTTAGGTAGAAAATGCCCTGAAGGACACGAAATCCAAGCATTCGCAGATAAATTAAGATCATAGCTTGAATGATTCATCTCTTTTAAGACTCCTCCAGTTAAAACTGGATTATACTTTTGCAATACTGAATCTAATTTATCGGTTTCAAAGTTACTAACGTGGTTAATTAATGTTCTGAGACGTAACACTTCCCAGTTAAACTGTTCCATATCGTGGAAACTCATACAGTTCAAGCGGAGTTCCATTTTTTTTATCACAGATTGAATTCTAAGTAAAATAAAACATTTAAGTTTCATTTTTTGTTGTGTATTTTTGAGTGATTCTCCGGTCAGCTTATCATATAAAGATGTAGGTATTGTATCCATCATTTCAAAATCCCTATTAAAGTCATCAAACAGTTGGCCAAGTAATTCAGTCAGAAAAGATACTGCATATGTTGCCCTTACATTTCGAAATGGATCATTTCCATTATTGAAAATCTTTAAATAATATTCAAAATGGCCACTCCATCCGTAAACCTCTGAAATTACACAATACTAACATTGAACAAACATGTAAAATTACTTACTTAAAGTGTTTAAAGTAGAAGCTGAATCATGTTAATAACAAAATCTAAACTGCCAAATCAATCCAATATATCACAATGAAATTTTATGTAGATACACCCTAAGCTAATAACCAGAACCAAACAAATATTTAAATTAGAATTTTTTATGGGCCAAAGTTTGGTCAAATAAATGTAAGCTTTCGTTTTATTTAAGAATATGAAAAGTATTTTTTAAGAATTATGTGATATGCAACTTTCAAGACATTCCTGTTGTGTTACTTTTTATTTAAGTATTTTGTGTCTGAATTAAAAACAAACATACTTTGGACACAATATTTATGTAATTAATTCATTATATTAATTAGTAATTAAACCAATGTGTAATTACTAAGTAATTACATGTTTTATTAATTATAAAACCCAAATAAATAGTTTTTAATAAGTAAATAGTGATAATATAGGTTTCTACTGAGTTTTGGGTGAAGGACTCTTGACTTAGCGGTTTCCCGTAATATGACATAAAATTTCAACGCACTCTAGCAACTACACAATTTGGCCAAAATAAGTGATTAAGGTGTGCCATTTGTAGGGAATTTAATGTAGTTTTAGCAGAATGCAAGTTTTTTTTTGTAATTACAAGCATAGTTTTTGAGTTACAAGCAAAAACCTAACAAAAAACTGGGTTTTCCACAAAGTAGGAAATTTTAGCCATTTTCAGTGCGCTCAAGTGGCCAAACCATTCAACCAAAAATACATTTGAGGTGTGCTTTTTGTAAATTTAATATACTTTAGCTTTGTATAGAATAGTCTACCTCAAAAACTGCACAGTTTTATGACTTTTTGGCAAAACACTTTAAAAAAGTTGAAAATTTTGAGATTTTTTGCAATTTGTTGCGAAGCCATGGGAAGTAGAAAAGTTGAAATTCGAATTCAGTACCCGAAAAAACATATAGAACGAGTAAGAAAAAACTTCTATATTCTTTCCTGAAATAGGCACTCCCGGAGACGATTTGACTGGACTAGTAGGGGAGATAATTAGGTGGAGTGCAGAGTTGGGACTAACGAATAGAGTAACTAGTTAGTTTTTTGACTAACTTATAACTCTACTCGTTAGTTTTTTTTAGCATTAACTTCTAACTGTAACTAGTTAGAAAAATGAGTAACGAATAGAAATTCTAACGAGTTAGATTTATAAGCAAAGGAATATTTTGAAAAAGACCATTTCGGTCAACAAACAGCAGAAACTCGAACAATGGGTTTGTTTAGTCGGAGTTGGCCCGTTATGATTTCTCGGAATAGCGATAAGGAAAGTACGCTTAACTCAAGGTTGTGTGAGCTGTGAGGGGCTGGAAAAGAAAGGACAAGGGACTAGAATAGAATGTTGGGGGGAGGGGGTGGGGTTGTTGACTTTGTCACAAACAATCACGAGCACACTTTCTCTTTTTACTTTTAGATCACTCGGCGCATCAGCTATGTGTACTTTGGTTTTTGAGAGGGGTTGAGATGCACAATCAGTAGACCGGTTGTCGCCGTGGTACTAACTTACTTTTTGTACTTTCAATCTTGTACAATTAATTGCCCAAGTGGTGTGGAAAGTGTTTACTGTTTTGTAGAACTGTTTGTAGTGCTGGCGTGTTGTTTATAGTTTAATTGAAATTTCGTTTATATAGTTTAAAGTTTAGATAGTTATAGATTGTTTAGTAGTAGGCCTATAGTTTCATTTGTTAAAATGAATGAAGTTTTGTGACCAAATTTGAGTAAACTGTTTATTCAAATTAACCGGGACAGCAACAGTAACAATGTTACGTTCAAGTGTCTTTTATGTTTACCGAAGAACAAGCAAATTAAAGCGTCTGTTACATTGGCTTCCAATTTAAGGGCGCAATTTAATACTTTTAAATAAATAGTTAATACTTACAACTTTATGGCGGTAGGTAACTTTACTATTATAGAAATAGAACACGTAAATAAATGTCAAACTATTTAGTGTTGACTTTTTTTAGAACGTGGAGGGTTTGAAAAGTCTTCAAACCAATTTATAGAGATCTCTGATCTTATAAAATATTTTTTAAAGTCATGGCTTCTTATATATTTATTATTATATATTTCTAAAATATATATATATTAATGGGATATGAGTAGAAATAAATTATGAAAAATCTACATAAAGGCCTACCTATTATATTTTCTTAGTTTAAAATTGTATCTAGGCCCTTTTAAATTTATATAAATTATAAATATTACATCTTTTATAAATTAATTATAAGTGTTTGTTTGGGAGTAAATAAGTTATTATTTTCTTATAGTAGTCTACATGTTATTTACTACTAGCCTATATAAATTAATGTTTTGCAATTTCTAGTTACCATTGTTTGGTTTAAAAAATAATTTATATGTTACTGTACTTTGCACATTTTGTAGATTTTTCGTTTTTTTTTTAAATTTGCAAATAAAAACAAATGTTTTACCTGACACAAACATTCTAAACAATACCTGGAAAATATTTAAAGTAACATAACAGTATGTAATTTTGTTTACTATTTGTAGTTGAAGTAAATAAAAAACCGACTAACTTATAACTTTATTTAGTTACTTTTTTTGGAGACTAACTTCTAACTTTAATCAGTTACTTTTTTTGCTGACTAACTTCTAACTTTATTCAGTTAGGATTTTTCCTGGCTAACTTAATAACTCTACTCAGTTATTTTTTTGATCGACTAACTCTAACTTCTATCAGTTACTTTATTAGACTAACTTTCCCAACTCTGGTCAACGAAAGCAGTCAAACGAAAATTCTTCATTTAAAAAATTATTATACATTATTTAATCTTGAAACTTGCAAACTATTTTGATGCCTTTCTACGATGTTAATTTATACACATCTTGTAAATATGCAAAAAAAGTTGAAAATTTCGAAAGTAAATTACATTTGTTTTTACGTTTTGGAAATGTATTAGAAAATAATTTTTCACTGACATACCCAATAATTAATTTTATGGTAGTGTTTACAGAATACATCTAAATACTTGTCAAAATTTGAAGTTTGTACTCCTATGAAATTTTATATATTACAATTATCATGCTATATAACAAAATTCCCTTAATGCTTTGTATTATACAAACACCTAGTGAATATTTTATTAATTATTTTGATGTAAATGGTTTTATATGTATACAAGTTTTACAGTTATTATAATTTAAATAATTAATCAAATAAAAAATTTTCAATTTATTTTTAGAAACTTGTATTCTAAGAAATCCAATAAGAGGTCTAAAAAACTATTTTACTTGGCTATGATAGTTACGACTAAAATCCTCATACAAACTTAATTGGTTAGAATATATAACTACTTACCATGATACTTAAGACGGAAGTCGGAATATTTTTGTGCCTTCATTTGTCTAAGTTTTGAAACCATGTTGTCCTTCAAAACACTAATCAGATTTTGGGTCTGTCTTACATCATTTCTGTATCGCTTTGTTTTGCTTATGACACAATCACAGACTGGACATGATTTTACAACAATTTCCTGATTTCCCTCTGTAATCTGAAACATCTCGTCCAAACGGCTTGACGTAACTACATGCCCACAATCTTCCATTACTACCAATCTGTAAAAATCAATAAATCTTCGGTGTTTACTATTCCTGATTAGACACAAAAGGTTTAGACATCAATGAGCTAAGAAATAAACCACTGGGACACTGCACTGGTTTGTAAAACTTTAAAGAGCATGACATTAGGATTATTAATAGTTAGTAAATTAACAAGTACGTTAGGCCTACGTTGAGTCGTTGTGATAGTGTTGTACAAGGCTAATAATAACATATAGTGAATTCATTGTATGCGTTGCTACAAATAGGTTTTTGTTACCAAACCATTGGCATAGAGTGACGAGCTGACTGACTGTTGAACTTTTGCACCAGAAGCAGACTGATGATAGTACCTCATCTACCGGTAGCAGATTTAATTTCTGACTTAGTATATACTTAATCCATGAGATAGTAGCACCTATCCCTTCCATTATTCATTGGCAAGAAATCTGTCTTATTTAAAAAAATGCTAAATATTGAACCCTAACATTTCGATCATAATTTGTTCCAAGGTAACCGCTGTAAAATGAAAATATTGTATTTCAAAATAGGCAATTTTAAAGTAAACTGTAAATGAATATTTGCTGTATCTTAGTGCAATACCTGTATTTATTTTAGAAAATAGTTCAATAAACACTTTAATTTCTTACATGCAGAATTTCTTTTATTGCACTCTAGTACAGTATAAAGTAGGAAAAATTCTATTGTGATAAAATACTACACTTGGATAATAATTATTCAAGAATTTTCAGTTTACAATACTGTGCCACAACTCTGGTTGCAAAGAGTTAGCAAAGAATTAGTAAAGAATTGAGCCCTTAATGTAGGCCTAAGTTCTTAACAATTAGAAATTTAAGTGATTTTGTTGACAAAACATAATAGAATTAACTTAAAAATGATTTTGTATACACAATTCACTTTTCCATTATATCACAATCAGAGATATCCATATTTTTGAGTTCAGATTTACAGCTAGATCCCGAGGGGTACATATTTTCAGCTCTTATTTCAGAGCTAGGTTCCGATGTTTCCTAATCAATTGTTTTTTTTTCCAGTAAAAAAATGTTTCTAAACTGGTTTGTTTTGAAGATTTTTAAATATTTTAAGACTTTGCCTTTGTATTTATATGTTTTTAGTTCAATGTCAGGAATGTAAAGAATGTTTTTTTTTTTTTGTTTCTTGAGACATCAATGCTTTTTCTACTACTTCTTCACTGTTCGAGCAATTCGTTTTGTTTAGCTCTATCGAAACCTCTGTTTCATGGTTGTTTAACCCTTTCCCCCGGATTCATAATTGGCACCAAGTGCATCATACACCAGACCTCTTAAATGGCCAAAATCGTCACTTATATTCAGTTAACGTATTAAATCACGTATGGATCCACTATAGTAATTATTTAAAACTTCTAGTTCTGTCAAATTTAATCAATCGGACCATTTTACTGAAATATTAGTATTATGCTTTTTACTATGTCTTTTAGGTAAACATAACCTTTTATTATTATTATTTTTTATTTTTTTCCCTCTTACACACTTCCTCAGCAAGGGATATTTAATTAAATTACAATTGAAAAAACATAGACCAAGACCGATCGGTAGATATCAGGGTAGCTCAGGTGGCAGAGCATCACGACGGAAACGTGAAGGTCCCGGGTTCAACTCCCAGTCTTGGTCTATGTTTTTTCACTTGTAATTTAATTAAATAACCTTTTAACTGGATGAGAAACATCACCTTGGCCTATTTCTCCTTCTTCTGATTAATCCAGTTCCAATTCAAAATCACTTGCATCTAAACTGTAACTATGACTAGAATCGTAATTTAAATCAGAAACATAACTTTCTCCTAGTATTTCTTCAATTTCACTTTCATTCACAACGTTCTGTCGCAGGGGTGCCCACAGCATGGTTTGATGGCGCAAGTTGCGCCATCAGAATTTTTGGGGGGGAATAAATTTTTGGGGTGTTTTTCACAGTTTGGGGGGGAACTTTCATATGTTCCTTATTAAAATCAATATAAAATATGAAGATTTGACGATTCCCCCCAAGAAATTAGGAGATAATCTGTTGTTTCTATGTGTAAAAAATCTCCAATTAATCGTGTGAAAGTGTCGTATTATTGACAGCCAGGCAATTCGACTACTACTGCTTGTAGTGCAGTAGAGACAAGCCGATAGAGGGTGCCGCGTGTGGTGTAAACAAAGTATAAACATACTATAGACATTTACAGCATTGAGAGCCTGCCAAGGTCATTCTGCAAACAACTGCCCTCCCCCTCACAACAGTCCCAAAACCATGGTGTAAAACGGTGTAGGTAGATAAGGGATGCTACTCAGAAAGACGAGTTTTCGACGGGTTCAGCGCATTTCATCAGATGACATCACGGCTCGAATTAAAACTGCAGCCTTTCGTCCAAACTGCGTTTGCGCATAAATCATCAACAAATGTCTTACAAAGTGTATATTTTTGGTTTCTGTATGAAACGTGCTTTCCAACAAGTATGACTTTAACGATACAAATATGAAATTTACTATACCGAATTACCTTCATTTTATGCTCTTTAGATTGGTGATTTCGAAAATGACGTGAAATAAATAGTAAAAAAACTTTCCCACTACACATAAATAATATAGTATAGAAAAAATTATTATTAGAAATAATTTGCATATTATTAGAAATATTCGTCTAAATTCAAATAGGGTTAAAGGTAGGCTATTTTCTAACTTCAATATCAAATTTAAATCGTTATAAACTACGTTTAGTTAGCTTTAAAACGATAACAAATTCATAATTTTTAAATGAGTGGAAGTGAGTGAACAAGTTTGTCTTGTCGTCTAATCAAAGAAAAAAACTTCTGTTCAAATCATAAAAAAATCCGTTGAAAGTAGTATTACTATTCACTTTATTTAAACTAATTTTTAATACAAAACAGTTTTGTTGACTTTATGTATTGCTTGTTTCTTTTTGGATGGAAATCATTTTCTTCATTTGTATGGTTGTCCATTTTACTTATATTGCAGTTGTATTTTCGAAAGAAAAATCTGTTCGGTGTATTATTATTTATTTATTTTACATATTGTGTAGTTTTGTCCTAAATGTTTTTTGAACATTGTTGGTCTTATATTCATTGTTTGACCCTAGAGTCCAAAAAAGTGTTTTTTACAAAATGTCTGTCTGTATGTATACAAAGCTAGAGCGAAAACTATTCGATCGATTTCAAACAAATTTGTACCAGACACGTCAAGTAGGCCTGTATAGATGCACGAAAAACGGGTTTGAACAATTTTGAAAAACAACCCCCTTTTTGGCTTAAAAAACCCCAAAAAAATCAGTTAGGGTATTATTTTTTTTTATAAAAAGACGGCTCTAACGATTTTGATCAAATTTGGCTTATTTGCAGCCCTTAATGTACCCTACCACATGCAGAAAACCGTATATTTCTAAAAATTCTTGTTTAGCTAATTATAATAATAATAATAACTGATTTTTAGAGGTTTTATGGCCAAAAAGGGGGTTGTTTTTTCAAAATTTGTCAAAACCATTTTTCGTGCATCTATACAGGCCTAATTGACGTGTTTGGTGCAAATTTGTTCGAAATCGATCGAATAGTTTTATCTTTAGCTAATAATAATAATATTTATTAGTTAATCTCCTAGTTTAAAATCACCTCTCCTACCCCTCCTACAAAAATGAAGTCACTGTGAATCTGTTTAATAATTTAAATATGTTTGTGAGAAAGTATGTGCCAGTTTCTGGTACCGTTTATTTGAAATGTGTTTGTTTTATAACCTTTCAAATTGTCTAGTTCCCGTGCTATTGTGGTTTTCCGTGATTCTTAAGTATTTTTTGGTGATTTAGGTTTTTTTTTAAATGTTGTTCAATTTTCCTTAGATTCTTTGGTCTAGTGTTCTATTCTCCATTGTTATTATATGTTCGCAAATTTCAGGTCTTAAACCCTGTATTACATGTGCTATTATTTGGTTGTCTTCGACGTTACGGTATGTAATTAATAGATTGATTTGTGATTTGGCTGTCCATCCGTAAGCTCTTGAAGCCACTGCTTATCTGGATATAAAAGTATGTGTATCTTCAGATGGTAAGCCGTGATATTTTGAGGGTTGAACTGAGGGTATTTTCTCTTTCCTCTCCATTTCAGTGTTTGTTTTCGTTTTTTATTTTATTTGGGTGTTGTCTTGCTTCTTCGTAGATGTGTTCGTTTTTTCTTTGATTGGACCATTTGAAATTTTGAAAGATCACATTTGAAAATTTGTGTGACATCTCATGATTTCGTTTAGTGATATCTTGTTCGATGAAATTTGACTGGTTTTGACTTCCATTTGCTATCGGGTTAATGTTGTGATTGAAGCGAATGGTGCGATCATAGCTCTGCGATTATCGCTGGAAGATAATCGCGGAGCGATGATCGCCGTCATACTGTTGTTATTGAAGCGATTGATTATTCTACCAGTTGCCCGTTCATAACAGGACCATTTTGAACAATGCAAAGCAGGCGCCCGCAATTATCTAAGAGCGATGATCGCACCAGTCGCTCAATCACAACGTAGGCCCTACCTTTACATCTAACGCGTCTGGCCTGTTAGTTTTATTCCATTAAGTTCTTTTGAAATCTATTTGATATTATTAATTATTATTATTAGTTATTTTTTGTTATTTATTTAAAAATCTTAATTTAGGGTATTCGTGTTTACCCCAATACTTACACTTCGTAACTACTTTTCAATCAATGTCTAATTTTATCAAAATAATATTAAAACAATTTTATTCTCACTTAATTTTGTGTTGCATGAAATATCATTTATTTGTATTATGATTTTTTATTCTTCCAAATCGGTTAAGTACCGTACCTACTACTGGTCTTCAAAATGTATTGTAGTTTTTTATTGTTATTTTCTTACAACATTTTATTAATTATTATGAATGAATGTAAATTTATTTTTGTATTTTTCAACTACATATTACTATTTTTATTAAATTCAAATAGCTAGTTTAATACTTTAACATGTTACATTATATACGATTACCACCAATAACATGGATTTATTTTTCACCAAGCATTAGAGGTTAAAGAACTTATTTAGGCTAATATTATGATGTCTTCTGCTACTTTCAAAAGTAGTAATGTGTTGTTTTTGTTAATAAATCTTACTGAATTTGTGTATTTGTATTATTTTATAAATTACATATAAACTCCTTTTTTCCATAAATATATTTTTATGAAAACCTTTAATAAGTTATTGGATTTAACTATAAACTTTAAGTTACCTAATGGGTTATTTTCAGAGAATAAAATAACACTTTTAAGAAAGAAAAAAAACAATTGTGCGTAATTATGTTTATTTATTTATTTTTTTTTTTTTTTTTGCTAAAATGGCATAAAATGCCTACTTCATTTGGGAGAGGGTACCCACAGGCAGGGGGGGGGGGGGGGGGGGTTTGGGCGCCAGGGGCTTGGGGGGGGATGGGCACTCCTGTTCTGTCGCACTGCCATGTTTTACTCTTTGTTGACAAAAGTTGTGTTGCAGTTGATTCTGAACACAGATCTATAATCCTAAACAGCTGAAAGAAATGACAACTGTTATACAACATACTGTAAAATGTTCGCTGAACAAGTTTCTGAAGTTAGTTTTAAAATATTCCAACAGATGGCGAAGTTAGGCGCATTTAAAGTACTACTACGGGTTACTACGGAAACCGGGGGAGTGAAAAATATTAAGTACTACTAGTTACTACGGAATCAGGGGGAAAGGGTTAACAGATCTACTTGATTAACCAAGACCAGTCTTTCAGTTAATGATAAGATATCAGTTTCAGTAATATTATCATCTGGTTCATTGGTATGCACATTTTATGCGATAGAAGAACTCATGTACGTGTGTATGTGTAGGCCTAACTCATGTGAACAAAGAAATACGTTCAGGAGGGATGGTTTAGTATTTTGACTGCTTTCCGATCTTCTTTATAAAGCAAATGAATTGTACAGTGAAGCGACCGTAACAAGAGGGATTACTGTATTTTGTACGTTATCATAATAATTATAGCAAAAACAATTAGTACGTAACTATATCATTTGTTCTAAGGAAATAATTAGTATTTACTGAAGACTGCAAATATTTATGTACATTCTATAATACATTATAACTAAACTTTGTTATGTTATTTGCTCCAGTTGGCAACATGATTTAGCTGAATTATGTATATTTCTAGCAACAACAGTTATGTAGTCTAATTTTTGTTGTGCAAAGCAATGTTAGTAGGGTTTTTGAAAGATTCAGGCTTATGCATAACAGTTTTAGTAAAAGTTCTTAATCCAGTGAGAGTGAATATGAATTTGACTCGGGACAAGGTGATGCACTGGCAATAATTGAAGCACAAAATGTACAGTTAAAGCCTACGGTACTACTTTTACTTGGAATTGGCTTGACAGCATGTAAACATATGCAAAATTCATGGAGGCATGTAGTGAAATTTATGCTGAAACAGGCTAAGTCCTATTAAGCTTAGATTACCTAATAAAGGTATTATTAGGATTAATAAATCATTTTAAAAGTAAAGAAGGGTTAGAAATGCAAAAAGTAAAAATAAGTATAATCAGACGACTAATAAATGAATAGGACACCTTGTAACATGCTACGGTTACAATAAAAAATATATGTTATGAAAGTATATAAAAATATTTTAGGAGACGTAATTTTGAAAATTATAACAATAATACATTATAACGATAAATTATAACGATCCTTACCTGTCTTCAGCAGAATAATCCAAATTATTGCAGGAGTTACACTCGGTAGGGCAAACCTCTCCGCAGAAACCCATACAGGAATGTCCACAAGTTAGAGTTTTAGGGCAGGGTTCATTGCATGGGTTTCTATCACACATTTCAAAACAAAGTTTTGTGCAGCTTGCATGAGGACACTGCCAGTCACATTTCATCTAAAAATAATTAATAAATATTATATTTTAAAACAAAAAACACAAAAATAACCAAAACATTTTCCTTTAGAAGAAATATAAGTACGAGAGGCAAGTTCAGTTAGGCTATTAAATATAGAACTATTTGTACTAAAATAATTTGAGTGACAATAATAATAATTTTGTATTTTATTTCCACCAAATATTAAGGCAACTTTCACAGCCTATTCAAATTTCTCGATTTTGTTTTCATAAATTGAAATAGACATTTTATGCTCAATTTAAAATTTAACTAAATAAACAAATTTTTCACAATCTATTTACTGAAAGCTTACAAACACTCTACAAACCTGACACCTGCGACAGGATTCTCCACATTTCTTTGAACAAGGTCCATGTTGACAAGAATATAAGCATTGCTGGTTACAAGGAGGACAAAGTTCCTTACAAAAAGCTTTGCATCTAAAACAATAATTTATATTAATTATAGTTACATACGTTACTAAGGAATGCTTTAAGACCAGTGGTGGCTCGTAAGTGGAAGGGGCTCTTTCTATCTCTACATACATCTTTTTTGAAATTTTAGGTATATAAAGTCGATTTTTTAGCACACTCTCATGAAAGAATCATACATATTTTTAAGCTGTGTTACTAGCATCAAGTAATTGAGTTCACAAAATTATAATACAGTATCTTATCAAACGAGCAATATCCTGTATATTTGTTTATAAATTTATTTCGAGGATCTCGCTCTAAAGATTTAGAGAAAAATTTGCATATAGGGGTTTTTTTACGTCAGGAATCAAATGCGCTAGGTCTTATGTGCAAAAATGCGCAAAAAATTTAAACTTTGAACTTCTTTTATATAGGCGAATAGATACAATAAAGATGTTTTACAAACAGATGTTAATCTGTTAATTTTAGCTCCAGATGTTTATATACTATTTAACAAACATAAATCATTAACAAAATGTATCAGGTGGTATAATTTTCAACTTAATTCTTTATTCAAACACCAAACGTAACTAAAACATTAATTTTGTGCTGTTATTAACCCTTCTGAAAACCTTCTCACCAGTTTCTGCATTCTTTGTATTTCTGTAAAGGTAATACAAATTATCTAATGATTACAATTATTATTTGTTATTTCTAAAATACATAAACAATATCAAATATGGCCTATTCGTTGGATAGGTTACAAAACCTACAAGTACCTATAGAGGTTTTTGGACGTCAGGATTTGAATGCGCTAGGTTTTATATCTGCAAAAAAAAATCTAATAAAATGTTAAAATTAATTCACTCACGTTTTTTTCCTTTATTTAACCCTCTAACTGTCAGACCACTCAAATTGAGTGGTCTCAACGCCCTGCCGTAGTGAATTGCGTAGTCTGTGACAACTCAACTTGTATTGAATATTTCACCCACTAAAAATCATCCAATCGCAATAAATCAAAAACCGTTTGAAAGGAATGATTTAAACTTTAATTTTTATATTTACAAGTTTTTTCTAAAACGTCTATTTACATACGTAATCATCGTTGCAGTTTATTAGTTTTGTACAACTCAATTGACGTGCGGATTTTGTCCCAAAACTTAACGAAATAAGGCATCTTTCCTCTCTGTCTACAGTTCGCCCAGTTCTTTTTCTGAGTTAAATTTATATACTGTTGGATCTGTTACAATTTCCTCTAAATAAAGTTGCCAGCCAATCAAAATTCCGTCAAATATATCTATATATATGGGGGCGTTTTGTAGACCCTTGCATTGGTTACGTTTCCAACCAATAAACAGCCTTATTTATAACACGTGAAAGACGGGTGATATCATTCTAGTTTTAGAAATCTTTTGCTACCTTTGTGTAGAGAATGATTCAAGCTAAAATTTAGTTTGAACCAAATATGGGTTACTAGACAGGTTTGTTGTGTAGGACCGTGGGAAAGTCTGTGTTTTCACGGTGTCAAACCAAGTTTGAATTTTGAACCTGACGGACTTTTTTAACATGCAATAGATAGGCCGTTTACGCGCGCTTCTTTGTGTGTGTAGCAAGGATGGCAAGTTCAGACATTTGTCCTCACTTTTGTTATTCAAGTAGAGATTATTCAAACACTTTTGTGAATTAAGAAAAGACATGTATACAGTTCGTTTCTTTGATTTATTCTCTACACTTTGTTATAATAATATTTCATTTTTTGGAAAGGCAAATATTCCTAAATTACGTTTTGAAGTAAGGCTAGTTTTGTTAGCAGTCGTGTAGTTGGAACATAAAAACTGGTGTTTTCAAAATAAGAATTTTGAAATTGATAAATGTTTTTATACAGTTCTATTTAGAGCTAAATTACGAAACTTTTTACGCTTACGAAAAAATTACAAAAAATGTTTACTACTTTTGTTATGTAGACCTAAATTTGAACTTTTTCCTTTCGTTATTGAACAATTTTTGTTTCTTGAGCTAATAACTTTTACAATTTTACATCAATAAATTTTTTAATTGCATATATGAATTCTTTGAACGTTTTTCTAAAATAAATCCACGCAACACTTTTGGATTGAGATAGAATTACTATATTTGGTGAATTTTTAAAATTTGCTTGCACACGCACCGAAATGGCTTGGCGTTGCAAAAAATTAACATTGACAGTACTAGGGTTAAATAAACAGTTCATATTGTAACAATTCAAATATAGTCTGAATAAAGAGGAAATAATGCCTAAAATAAATAGTTCTTAAAAGTAAGATACGATAATATAAAGAATCCCATTCATGGACTTGTGGCCGAGCGACGCCTAGCGGAAAATATACGAACTCCCATCTAGAAGTGGTACCGTTAAATAACAGTATTAAATTTAAAAAAAGAACAAATTAAAATGACTTTCCGATATTTTAGATATACTTCATACATCAAAATTATTCAAAATTTATATATATTTCCAAAGAAATTATTGTTTTAGCGTGGAACCGTACGAATAAAATTTAATATCCGTATTTAAAGATCGAATCTTCGCATAACATCGCTAGCTTTCGCTAAACACGCCTACTTTGGTAAACTCGATAATGATTGGTTTAGAGGTTACACCAAATATGAAAACAGATGTATTCCTTTCTTTTACTTCTAAACATTAAAACTAAATAATAAAATGATATCCTAGTTATAATGGAGTTATTTAAGTATTTTAATTAATATATCAAAATTGTTCATCATTGTAGAATAAATCTATGACCATTTAATAAGATCAAATTTTTTATAAACTATTAAATTAGCAGAACCAAAATTTAAATAAATATACTTATAGCCTAAACATAAATATATCAAAAGTGAAAATATCTAGTGAACAAGTGCGTGAGTTACCAGCTGTGTCTCAACAGAACAAAATCGGGCATTATTGTAAAACGATAAAAAAAAAGGTCACCCAATTTTTTATCTTGTGAAAATCAGAGAAGAAATAAAAACTATTATAATCAAACAAGAAAAACTATCTTTTAATTGATACTGAAGAATTGTAAAAAGGATTAAAGGCATAATGACCACCAATTACATAAAATAAAATAATAGCCTAACCAAAAGAAACTAACCTATGGTGAGATCTATCCATTTTCTATTATACCTTAAGCTAAGTGTAATAGGCTAGGCCTTAAGTGAAAACATTAACTTTCAAAGATAATAATCACAGTAGTGATTAATCCTTGTTATAGAAACTTTCCCCAGTGTTCTTCTACTAAACTATATATATATATACTGTTATTAATTCATGATATATCTCCTCAATTAACATTCAACCTTATTTTATTTCTTTTATTATTGTTATTATTCAAAGATTTCTATGTTCTGTTTATTATTAAATTTTAATAAATTTTGGGAAAAGCCGGCACCAACCGGAACCCCGAGATAAGAGTGATTAAATAAAATCAATTAACAATTTACGAACAATTTGTTAAATTATAAAAAAAAAAAAAATGTTAATTTCAATCGATAATTGTTAAGACCAAATGTCTCTTGTTTAAATAAATATTTCATATTTATTCAATGTAATTATATTCTTTGATTATTTTACCATAAATAATATATAATTAATTTAGAGATTAAACAAATACCAGAAGTGTTATTGCAATATGTACGTAAGATCGAAAAATATTCATATTTATTCAGTATGCAATTCGTATTTTTACATACATTTTCCTAAAAAAAATATATACAGAGCGATGCTTGGTCGTCTAGATATTATGTGACTAAAAGCATTGTATTTGTTTTTTCAAAGTGTACTTAACTATACTGGACCAAAACTTCTGGTGATAAATAAAATTCTGGTGGTAGAGTAATCACAATAACTGTATTCTACTAATTCATTAAATGAATTGCAAAGTACATGTCAAAATTGAAAACAGTAAACTTAAAGTAAGAGCCTTCTTTTCTTCTTGCCAGCCATTTTGTCTATCACTTTATCTGGTTCAACAGTAATGTCCCACTGGGTGGATAACATGGCTAGGGCACTAAGTCTTTCCTCACCCATTACACTATGAGGTAATGTTTTTACTTCTCTGTGTATTGCCATTCTCTCTCTATCAGTGTAATAAGCTCTTACTAATAATATGAGAACATGGCAGATTTATTATTGTAGGTTTGAAGACGTTACACTTTTGTAAATACCACCCATTACACTACGAGGCAATGTTTTTACTTCTCTGCGTATTGCCATTCTCTCTCTATCAGTGTGATAAGCTCTTACTAATAATATGAGAACATGGCAGATTTATTATTGTAGGTTTGAAGACGTTACACTTTTGTAAATACCGTCATATTACAAAATTACACTACAGTGTAAGTTATTTGTACTGTATATCTATTTCAATGCAATTTTATAATCCTAAAAAAATTGTAGTATCAGAAAATTTTGGGGTGGACTACAGCCCAGTAAGCCCACCCCCTGGTTATGTGCCTGACTCACGCATTGACTTATTCACCTACTCCCTTGTATGTACTTTTTTCAAAATTAGTATACTTAAAACATTTGATTTCAGTTTAAGTGTTTTATTTTTAATATGTACAAATAATATGCTTGCAAATTGAGCACATTCTAAACAACAGAAGTACATAGCCCAGGGAAAATTTGTTATTTTATACTATTTACCTCATGAATAACATTACCTGTACTTACGTGTGTCCACATATAAGTTTGTTGGTACACATCTGGTTACAGGGTATGTGAAGACTCCCCTGCATACAAGCACCACAAGTTCCAACACACACATGGCCACAAGGTAGTGATGACTTGCATGGCTCATTGCAAAAATACATCATGAGATAAGGGCTAGGTTTAGATGAAACTGAAAGAAAACAAAGTTAAAACTACACGCTGTTTTTCAAGTCCTTATTTCTTAGATAATACCAGAAGTAGATTCAATTATTAATTATTTTACCCACCTTTTCTATACAAGTAACATTTTATCAAAACATTATCATGATCACAGTCAGTCTCTGCTTCTCTTAGAATTTCCTCTTCACATTCAATAAGCTCACAACGTTCTCCGCACTTTCCTTTGCAAGTGTGTCCACATTGTAAGAGTTTGGAACATGGTTCTTGACAAACCGTTCTGCTTCTAGTGAATTCATAACAAGATGACGTAAACTTATGTCCACAATCTGGCAATATATTGGTCACCTAAATAAATATAAAATTTAACTATATACAGGGTGATAAATATATTAAAAACCTAAAGAAAACATGTTTTTTAAGACAGAATTTTGCATATTGCATCGGATATTGCAAAAATTACTGTAAGTAGTTACAGAACTGGGTCTAATTTTATTCAATTTGCTCATTTTACAAAAATAAAATATTAAATTTTACACCTTAATTAACCCCCTTCATATTTCAGTAGGGCTTCTTTTCTGTGGGAATCTGAAACACGGGCGAAATCTTTCGCCAGCTGTAATTCTCTAATGAAGCAATTCCGGACCTATGATTATATGAACATTTTCCATTATTTTTGCTAGTGGAATCATCTCAGAAAGTGCTCGAAACATTATGAGAATCGCCTATTATTTTAGTTCATAACAACTTTAAAATATTTTGTTGACAAATACTAAGAAATACATATTTTGTCAATATCTCTGTTATCCGTAGAGCTACAGACAAAATAAAAGAGCTATTGTGTTTGTCATTAACAAAGTAAGTTTTTTGGTCTGATCTAAATTTTTTGTTAAATTAGCGGTTTTTGAGATATTTGACATCAAAAATTTTAAACGGCCGCCATTTTGAAAATATTCAAAAGAACGTTCTGATTTTTAGTGGTGATAACAAGTTATGCAACAAATAGTTAAACAAAGTTTGAGCTTAAGGCTCGGCTCTCTACATTCAAAACGGCGAAGATGATGGGTACCAATTTCAATGTTAAATAACCAAAACATACCTTCACTATTAAGCATATTTTTGTGTTGTTTTTGGCGAAAAACGAAAGCTGTATTTTTTTTCTTAAAGTAAAATAGATTGTGGGTGTTGATTGCTAAAGTTTTTTTTCAATATCTCTTTTTTCAACTGAGTAAAAAATTAATAAAGTTTACTATTTTTTACTATTTATATCATACGTTTATGAAAACAATAACACGGGTTTTGAAAATGTATTCGGCAATCAACATCCGCATATGATAGTACTTCAAAATGAAACCAAAATTTTTAATTTATTCCATGAATTAACGGGAAAAAATGACTTATTCTGTAGCATTGCTCTTATGGGAATCAGATTCAATATGGTGGCAGGGTAAGCGCCCCCTTAATATCATTCCTACTTTTCTAACAGAAAAAGAAATAAGTATATATTTTTAAAGATATTTTAGCACTTGTAAAGTCAGTTTTTTTTTTACTACCCATGATAAAAAAAATTGTTTTTACTACAAACATCATGAACAAATGCTAAGAGAACCGGACCTAACCTTGAAGAGAGCAACAGAATACTGCAGAGTAGCAGAGGCAAGTCGCCTACATGACAAGTGTGTGGATGAAGTTAAAGTTAAAAAATTTTCTAATAAAAATGGCAATAAATCTAGGCCTATAAGGCAAGTGCGTGATTTGTGCAAAAAGTATGGCTATAATCATAAACCAAGGTCATACCCAGCCTTTGGTAAAATCTGCAGCAAAAAGTGCAAGAAATCTAATCATTTTGCTAAATTTTGTAAGAGTGAGTACAAACCTAGGTTAATGAAGTACAAAAAGAGACTACAACACAAAATAGATCTGTAGAAGATAATTTGTTGTTTTTAAATGATAAGCTCAAGTACCGGTACCTCAAGCTTAAGTACGTAAGTCATTGAGACAATATATATGTTGAATTTGATTCATGACAGTCATTTAGGCATAGGAAAGTGTAAATCACGAGCCAGAGAAGTAGTATTTTGACCTGGAATGTCAAAACATATTGAAGAATTTGTATTTAAATATAAAATCTTTGACACGTTTTGTAAAAGTGACTGTCAGGAACCGCTATAATTAATCATCCACCACCTGATAGGCCTTGGCAGAAATTAGCTACTGATTTATTTCAGTATGGGTCAAATGATTATTTAGTATTAACAGATTATTATTCTCGATAGATGTAGAAGTACTAACTTTGGAAAGCAAAATTTACTTTTACTTAAAAAAACAAAATAAAATTTATTTTATCAGAGTTCTACAGAAACAATGAATTTAGTGAGTTTAAGAAGTTTCACAGCAAAAATGGTCTTTTTATATATATAAGCATCTTTTATGGAGCATAGAGATAACTGAGCTCAATCAGATTTTAAAACTGGTTAATGAATAAATAATAAAGCTTTTTGCATTTGCGGCTCTTCCTGTAGCGCATGAATCAAACAAAGAATACAACTTTAAAATAAATGCAGTAAAAGAAATTTTTAGAAAATTTGAAAACAAAAAGTGAGCTCGATTATACTACTTATTTAGGAGAGTGCCCACATTGTCGAGACTGAGCAGCCAAGATTTCAAGCGTCTCAGGAATTTTGGTTGCCTAGTACAATGTTTGATATATACCGGTAATTTGTTGTACAATTTCGGAGCTATTTAAGAAAAAGAATTTATAAAACTTGTCAGCCTAGGTTTTGGAATAGGCAAGTTATGCCTAGAACGGAGTGATAATTTATACCTATTATATACAGTGGGAAATTGTCCACTTCTCCTGTAGAAGACACTAAGAACCTTGTATACAAATAAATGTTTCAGTGGTAGTAAAGATAAACTATGAAAAAGAGGTCTTGAAGGTTCAATTCTGTTTTTATTTTGTATGACACGGATAATGCCTTTTAGAATTATTTTAATAGGATACAGGTTTGTGTTGTAAGCAGTTCCCCAGCAAATAATTCCATATTCCAATCTGCTTTGGACTAGTAAGTCTTAAGTCTATTTTTCCTAGATTTGGTATACCAGATGTCTTGATTTCTGATAATATGCCTTTTAATAGCTTAGAGCTTAAACATTTTGCAAGGGATTGGGATTTTCAAACAATAACAACCAGTCCAATTCACTCTCACTCTAATGAGCTTGCAGAAAAATCTGTTTCAATTATAGAGAATATGCTTAGAAGGGCTCTTGAAAGCAATCAAGACATTTATGTGTCACTTATGGAATACAGAAATACCTTACTAAGACATAGTAATTTATCTCCAGCTCAGCTAACCCTGAATAGGAGAATAAAAACTAAAATACCATCACTAAATAATATGTTACTAACAAACAAACATTATGACTTAAACTTTAAAGCTAAACTACTAGAAGAAAATGAGAAAATGAAAGTATTGTATGACAGAAATGTTAAAAAGTTACCAGACGTGGAGCATAAAGATTCAGTTTTAATTCAAAAAGGGAAATGGGTCAGATAATAGACAAACATAATACCGCAAGGTCAAACAGGGTGATGGGAGGATAATTAGGAGAAACAGGAAATATTTATTAAAATATAAAAATAAACCACCTTGTTTTAATAACCCAGAATGTAAGATTAATATAAACTCTCCATCTGATAATTCTGATCAAGCTGAAATTGGTAACAATAATATGAAAATGAGAGCTCAAAAGTCTCATAACTTTGAAAATATTCCTAATGTAGTTACAAGGTCAAGCAGGCTTATAAATAAACCTAACGGACTTAATCTGTAAAAGTGTATCAAAATTAAGAAGTCAAATAATTACATTTTGGTCTAGGTTAAGTCTTTAGTTGTTGTTTTAATTGATAGTTTAGTTGAAAGAGTTAATTGTGTTTAGTTATAAAAAAAGTATTTAATTTATTTTTTAAATGTATGTGATTTGTTTAACAAAAAAAAAAAATTAGACATTTGATGTAATCAGACATGATTATATATCATGTTGGCACTGCATAGTCCAGTGTAGGCCTGGAGCATTATGGGTAGTGACCAGTGAGTCAAGATGGTTGGTGTAGAACTAATGATTGTTTTCTTTTCCTTATGTTACATTCTACTATGAATAAAGTACCACATTTGTTTTACTTACTATAACATTTTGATCCACTTGGGATATAACAAACTCACAAAAAGTTGAAGGGTCCTGGTAAACTAACTTAAAAGATTGTGAAAAAGTAGGCCTAGGCTTAATGTTGACAAGATAGTCTAAATTTAACCTCAAATTCGATCTAGACAAAATAATTTTAAAACAAGTAAATTCACTTCAGGAAATAGTAGATAATAAAGAAATAACGATAAACACTCATATTATAACTAAGTAACACTTAAAACCCACGAACGGCCATACGACACCACAACACCAGGTTAGACGGCGCAAACGCAACAACTTCACACATTTGCAAAAATTTGCATATATTTGCATAAACGATAATTTAACCCACTTAAAATTATCCAATCGTAATAAAACTGGCACCATTGGAAAGGAAATGAATTAAACTTCAATTTTTGTATTTACAACTTTTTCGTAAAACGTATATTTACATACGTAATCATCGTTTTAAAATATGCATATCGGGCTACAGCTATTTCCGCGCGCGAATCTGCATACAATTGTACTGTTAATTCCCACTATTTAAACGTATTTCTCCGCCTACACTAATATTCCTTTGGCATTTATAACGATACCATGGGATTCGTCATGATTTCATCTTTCTGTTGGTGTCTTCCAATCAGATGTCACAGTACAATTACTGTTTCAGTGAAGAGATACTGTAAACCCTTGCGATTGGACAGTCTCTCAACCAATAAACAGGCCATTTTGTCAACAGATATTGTAAAGGCTACGCCTTATCTTTTGACAGATTTATTGACACCATTTTGTAGAGGAAAGTCTGTAGTTTCGAACGGTGCCAAGTAATCCAGATATAACCGGTTTTGTGATTGTCTAGACAGCAGTGGAAAGTGACGTTGTGGTGAGATCGCCTAGGGCGTTTGTTCCCACGCTATTCAAATGACGCGACCCACATGCACGTGTTGACTCGGGAGTTATTATTCGACTGATGTCTTTTTGTTATTCAGATAAATGTAACTCAAACACTTTTGTGAACTAAGGAAAGACAAGTACACCGTTCTTTTCTTTGATTTATCCTCTACACTTTCTTATAATAATATTTCATTTTTGGTCAAAGCATATATTAGTAAATGACGTTACAATCTAGGCCTAGGTAGGTACCAGTTGTGTACTTGAAACATAAAAACTGTTTTTTTCAAAATAAAAAATTTGAAATTGATAAATGTTTTTATACAGTTCTATTTAGAACTAAATTACGAAACTTTTTTACGCTTACTGTTTACTATTTACTCCATGTTTACTATTTTTTATGTAGGTCTAAAGTTGAACCTTTTCCTTTCGTTACTGAACATTTTTTGTTTCTTGAGCTAATAACTTTTACAATTTCAAAATAAACTAATTTTTAGTGGCATATTTGAATTCTTTGAAGTTTCTTCTACAAAAAAGCTATTGAACACATTTGGATTGGGGTTCATTTACTATTTTTGGCGAATTTTTAAAAATATGCTTGCAAAACGCTAAAAACGGGCTGGCCAATTTTAGCTTTAACCGTGGCCGTACGTGGGTTAACTTACCTTTTATATACAAATCAAGTTTAATTTGCCTAGCCTAAGCCTAACTACGTATTCAAAATGTTTCACATTTCGAAATGAGTAGTAGCGTATGTATTTATTTGTGTAATGTAAGTTGTAATAGAGTTAAATTTCAAAAGCAATGTATAGTTTATTAAACAAAGTGTTATTAAATTGAAAAAGTGTTAAACCAAACAAAGTAAGGTTAGTTGTTTGAGGTGTTACGATAAATTTGCAAGTTTCACGACTATCTGGATACAACGACCGTAGATACATTGAGTACAGCTGTTTTACAATTGTGTTCTGTGGTGTTAAAGATACAATTATATTGATTTATAAAAGCAAATAATTACGTATTTCGGACAAATTAAGACTAATAAAGGTTAAATATTATTATAAACATTGTAAAAACATAAATATCTCCGATAAAAACAATAAAAATAAACTTTTAATATATTTTGTGTATGTGACCAGAAACACCTGCCACTTACGGGACCAAGTACTGAAAACAATTGTTAAAGAGAACTGCAACGGCACTGTCTGTAGAAGCCGGGATAGTTGAACTAAAAATTGGTACTTCAGCATTAAACCTTATACTGTTCAGACGTACTTAACAAACTTATAAATAATTTCATGTGAAATAAGTTAAAATATACATTTAGAAAGATAAATGGAAGAATATATAGGTAAAATACCATCAAGATAAGAGACAATTATAAAATTTGCATAACTAATAATTGGGAAAGTACCAAATCGAATTGAACTTTTGAAAATGTAATATCCAACCAAATTAACTATCCATTATAAACCAGTGACTTTATTCGAAGAGAACAATAGTTAACTAAAACCAGTTTTGTAAATATTTAAAGAACTTGAATCATTTTAACACTTTGTAATATAACATTCCCTAGTTTTAGATATTTTATTTGGTATAGATATTTCTGATTGTACATTTAATAGGCCAGGATCCTTTCAACCCGAGAAATAGAGTCATGATTTGTCACTTGTAAATATATTTATTAATTTTGTTAGAATATAATCTTGTGATTACATATTTTAAGTGCTCTATAAAATTATAAAAATTGTAACTTAAATCTGAACATTGCCTACAGAACTTTAAAAGAACCAGCAACACTTTTGCATGTAATAAAGGAACATTGTGAAACAAAGACCTAGTCATTGATTTCTTTTAAATAGGCCTAGCTTATTGAATATTTTCATTGGAAGTTGTCTAACTTTGCAGAGAGAGTTTTGAACTTTTCTATTTTATAATTGCCTTCACAACTTGTGGCTGATTTAGAAAATAATTTTCATAAAATAAAGAAAGGCATTTTTATTTTATTATTGACGCCCAACAAGTGGGGCTTTTCAAATTATAACAAATAATTATATTACTTTACTACAGTTGTTTTATTAACTACAAATTATGAGAACCTCAAAGGAATACAACACAAACTATGCTGATAATTATACACAAATACATATTTAACCTAAGATATTATAAATTAATACTGTTAACAACATAAAATAATACAATAAATGTTTGAAAGTACAAACAAAACCATGCATAAACAAAGCAACATCCTAAACTTAGAGTTATAACTCACAATGTATATTCGATGTAGTTTCAAGATTAGTCGACAGATTGCAGCACTAATCAAGTGAATCGAGTACACTCAACCTTTTTTTTTTTTTTTTGGGATGGAAAAATGCATTTAGACAGACCTCTCGTTAGACTTGTACTGTGGGGCTCAATCCAGAATAAGTCTGGCAATACCCACTAAACGACCGCCCTCCCCCCAAGTAAGGAAGTCACTCTGGCTCCGAACACAGGCACAAGAGTGTATCCGCCAGCCTCTCCTGAGAAGCTATACAACACTCATGTACCATGTGTAACGGACAGAGACACTCCGCATGCATCACTGGAGGGAGCGTCAGCAGCATCTAGGGGCTATTCCCTAATGACTGCTAAATCAATCTGAAACTCACTTAAAAGAAAAGAAGGCAAACTGGTTAGTGTTAATCTTGATGGAGTCGCAGCGTGAAGAAACCTATGGCGGGTCGAGTCTCCTGCAGATCTCAGCTATATGAGGATAGCATGAGTTGCGAGCATCCTGAAACAGTTTAGTGGCACATCTTATAGCAAAAACTTCTAGGGTAGGGATACCAGCTGACCCTAGAATGGTGGAGTTCCTCACGTACCATGGCTGCTGCGTGAGTCTGCGAAGAGCGGTAGTCTGAAGAGTATCCAGCTGTTTCCTACTGGATTTGCTGGCAAGCGCCCACCAAGCAGTAGACGCGTACATCAGCACTGAACGAACTATTAACAGAAAAATCGTTAATTTAGTTTTTACTGGCAAGGGGCTACGCCTTGCCAATAAGGGTGAGAGGAAACCCTGAATTTTCTTTCCTTCGGAGACCTTGTTCTGCACGTGTCGCCTGAAGTTGAGTCGACTGTCCAGCGTTATGCCGAGGTACTTGACAGTAGGCTTCCAAGGGATAGCCACCCCGTCAAGTTCCATGGCACGTGTCACTCTACGCCTTTTCCTGAAACAGATGGAATCAGATTTATCAGCATTTATCTTAATGCGCCATTTCTGCAGCCACGGGGACAGCGCGTCCATTTGTTTCTGCATGGTATTTGCTGCGTAAGCCGGATTTACACTACTACAGTGTAGAAACGCATCATCAGCATACAGCGAGAGTGTCACACCTGGAATAGTTGGAAAGTCGTTAGTATAAACCAGATACAGTACTGGTCCCAGGACACTGCCTTGGGGAACACCAGCAAGTATCGGCCGCAGAGTGGAGAGTTCGCCGTCTACGAAGGTCTTGAAGGATCTGCCTGAGAGGTAGGAGCGGATCAAGTGCACGGCAGCCACCAGTACAGGAGACTCGCTCAACTTGTAGAGAAGGCCTTCGTGCCATACCTCGTCAAACGCCTTGCTGACATCTAGCAACACTGCAACAGAGGACAAGAACTTATTGTGATTATCAACCAGCTGGTTGATAACTCGAATGAGTTGAAGGGTAGTGGAATGACCACGTCGGAAGCCGAACTGCTCTGGTCTGATGTAGTCCTCTAGATAAGGCTGCAACCTGGAAAGAAAAAGACGCTCGAATATTTTTGAGATGGTCGGCAGCAGAGATATCGGGCGATAATTCTGCGGAAAGAGGTGGTCCTTTCCTGGCTTCGGAATGAGGATGATTTTTGCAGTCTTCCACTGGGATGGGAAGTGGCGCAACCTGAGGACAGAATTAAACAAAGTTAGTAAGACCTCCACTAACTGAGGGGGTGCAGCAAGCAAGGCCCTGCCGCCAATCCGATCCAGCCCGGAGGCTTTCTTCGGCTTGACCGCAGAGACAGCGGCCCGCACCTCCTTGAGATTGAGAGGTTCGACGACGACGTCAGCCTCCGGTGACTCTGCAAAGTAGTCGTCAACGAACTCTTTGATCATATCTGCATGATCATCATTGCAAACATCGTGATTCGGTTGGAACTGATCCTCCATAGTGTCAGCAAACGTTTCGGCCTTTTCTAGGGCAGAATAGGCTAGGCCATGCTGCCCACGTAGAGGCCGACTTGAACGCTTCTCACTACGGAGTACCTTGGCTACCTTCCAAGCACTACCGTCTTGCAATTACCTCAGCAATAGTGATGTATGCTTTAATGGGATGTTACAAAAAGTGAAGATAGAAATAGCAAATCCCCTGATAGTTGAAAACATCTGATTTCACTTATCTTTTTATTGTTAATAATTTGTGATTTTTAATCCCTCTGCACCAAAAATTATTTTGTTTCAGAATATTTATCTTCACTTCGAAAAATTTTAGTCTTTTCTTTCTTAAATGTAATTTATAGAAATTTGTGAAGACAAAAGGACTTGCTTCATACGATGATTAAAATGAATGATTGATGAATGATTGTTCCTGTAGATTGTTGTCTCTTGTCCTTAAAACGATCCTATCCTTTATGAGGGACTTTTCCATAAATGCACGTCTACTTACAGCTGCCTGCAGTTCCGTTAAGAAGTTGTCGAACGTCTGTCCTTCTTTTCAACCAATGTTAAAAAATTTGAATCTTTTAAAGACAATATTCTGCATCGGTTGGCAATATGCATTAAATTTAGAAATGATTGTCCCAAGTTTTTTTTTATTGTCTTGGGTTGAGTCATATTTAAAGATATTATACATTTCTAACCTTTCTTCACCAATTAAATTTAATAATGTGGCTATCTTCATCGAGTCTTCTGCTTGCCTGATGCTTCTATAAATAGGTTATATCGTTGTTTGAATTTTCTCCAATTTTCAGCAAAATTTCCCGTTAGATCCAAAAGTGGAGGGGGTCGAAAATACTGTATTCATCATATTTTCTTGACAAATATCGTTACTAATTTAATAATTTCTTCTCTTTTTTATTTTTTAGCAATGATCTTTTTTTCCAAAAAGATTTTTTTTTCAATTTTAACCCTGTTTTCCTGCTCAGTGACAAGATTCAATAACTAACTGTTCCTACTTACAAAGCACATTGTTTCATTCCACTATTTCTGTTGTATCGAGAATTGTACAATTCACAATTATTCACTCACTTTACACTTCACTTCTAAAACAAATGAAGTGAAACAAATGTTCTTTATTCATAGTAGAATATAACATAAGGAAAAGAACACAATAATTAGTTCTACGCCAGCTATCTTGACTCACTGGTCACTACCCATAATGCTCCAGGCCTACACTGGACTATGCAGTGCCAACATGAAATAACCATGTCTGATTATATCAGTTTGATTCGTTTCAGCTTTCATTTTTATTTATCTGTCCGTTACCGTTTAGAAAAACTTATAATGATACCAAAATTCGATTTATATAATACACAGTACAATATACAACATACAGTCCGATACATAGTTTCTTGTTTTTTGGGAGAAACAAATTCAATATATGTAATTATCTAAACTAAATACAAGAAGAAACAAGGCATTACCACATCAGCTAAGTCAACAATAACAAGAATATTACAAAAAACATTGGGTGTGCTTAAGACCACACGTTGGAAGTGATAACTTCTATGACCGATCTATATTTTTATCAGTATTAATATTAGAGGAGCATAAATGTCAACAAATTACACAAGTCAATATATTGTCAAAAAAAATTATATCATATTTCGAAATTGCATAATTATAATATTATAATATAGTAAATATTATTATAATTATAATATTATAATATAGTAAATATTATTACAATAATAATAATATTATTATGTAATAGTATTATAATTAATTATAATAAGTATGTGAAAAATAGTGATTATTATAATTTAAGCAGTATTTATTTAGTGACTAATGATTTTGAGTGAGGTATTAGTGTATGCACTCTACATAGAATTCTAAGAATAATTCAATATATAAGGGACAATTAATTATTATAATAATAATTATAATAACGTATTATAATAAATTATGTATCGTCTATTCCTTCTCCACGCGCTCACTTGTCTATATATACTATTAGCTGACAGGACAATGTTCGCTATTGCAATAATATGGTTACCTACAGCAAATGTTACATCTTAAAGTATTTTAGCTGATTCTGTGTGTATTTTGAGACAGTGTGTTTTTTTTACCACTTGACTATGTGCTTTTACGCGATTTGTATTAGAAAAACGCTTTCATCTTTTTTTCCTCGTTTTTTGGTATTTGTTCTGGATGAGACCGAACTGCATCAGATGATGATGTACACTGTTCTGATAATTTTGGAAGTTGAGAAATTTGGAGAACATCACCTGAAACCTGGGTTTGGGAAGCTGACTGTATTTCCTCCACACTAATATCCATTGAGTTGGCAGGTAAAGAATGTGTGAGAGGAATGAGAACATCAAAGTGGCCTCTAGTCAGTTCCCCAGTAAACCTTAGCCTCCCTACTCCCTCAATCGGTTCGCCAAAACTCTCCCACAACAAATAACCATCTCTGTACACCTGAAATTCATAAACAATATTTCGGATGCTGCTTGAATTTCACAGGAGGTTCCAAAAGTTACCGGTTTGCTCATATCCGCGATGTATTCTTTTTTTTTATAAATATCTCCTGTTACTTTTAAAGTAAATGGTTTGAACCTGCACCAATTATTTGAAACATGACTAACAACTCTGGTCTTCACCTCAAACCTCAGTGAATCGTGTCATGTACAATTAAAGCCAAAGAGTAGAATAAGCATTGGCCATCTGTCCTGGAAGAAACTACTCTGTGAGGAATAGATACTCCATTACCGTATATGACCTCCATTGTTGTAATATGAAGCTAAATTTTATATTTAAACGAGTAATAATAAGTTACAGTGAAATAAAACAGTGTAAAATATTACTTTGTCAAAATGTAAAATTTTTTCTAAACTTACTTCAGTTAGACAAAAATCAATCTTCTTTACAAAACTTAAAAGGCACATATCCGTTACATATTAAATTATTCTTAGAATTCTATGTAGAGTGCATACACTAATACCTCACTTAATATCATTAGTCAACTAAATAAATAATGCTTACATTATAATGGTCACTATTTTTCGCATACTTATAATATAATATTATTATAATATATTAATATTATAATAATTATAATAACATATTATTATATACTATGTATCGTCTATTCCCTCTCCACGCGCTTACTTGTCTATATATATATATATATACTATGTATCGCCTATTCCCTCTTCACGCTCTTACTTGTGTCTACACAAAAAGTTTGCGTGGCGCGAGATTTCAGAAACATAGTCAAGCGAAAGTGCCCAATGGGCCAATAGAAGTTATCACTTCAAAAAACACACCTCCAGCGAATTTGGTGAGTTAACTTGAATGATATTACTTCACACCAGACCTTCATGCTTTCTCTTAAAATTGAAAAACAAACAAATTGTAAACTTCCAAATTATAAATTGATCTATCTTCAGTCACCTCTTTAACACACAACAACCCAGGAAATTATTTTAAAGAAACTACTTAGTTTAAGTTCAAAATTGTTAACCATTTCAATCATCCCATAAATCTCAATCATCCTTTATTAGCTTAAGATTAGATTAAGAAATCATGATGAACATTGTTTAATAGTTAAGCAAGTTATGTTATTTGTTTTATTCAACTACACTACTTTGAAACAGACATTACAATCAGCTAGCCGGCAAAAACAATTGTAAACTTGAAGCAGAGATTTTTTTTAAAACATTTAGTGTACAGTCCTAATATTATAACGTTAGGCGTTACAAAAATAAAATATGATTATTGAACTGTTAAAAAAAATGTGTCGTCGAAAAACTTGAAAGATAAAAAAAAAATTGTTCAAACTAATAAAAAACGTTATATGTGGATTATTACTCACCTACACTTCATTACTATTAATTGCCTTTAATACTCTTCGCTTATTATTCAACTTCAATTACAAAAAATCTCCTCTCTCTTTAACCTCCACTACAAAAATTATTCACCATATAACTCACCTTAGCTTCAACTTACAAATCCACATTTCACCTTAAAAAACCTCCTTTATTTTACCTTAAAAAACTTCTTCACTTTAACTCTTAAAAAAAACTTAATATTCCACATATAACATATCTCTATGCTTTCTTGACTTTACTATGCATATCATTACTTATAAAAATTCTTATTTACTCTTAATTTCTCAGGTTATGCGTTCTTGACTGCAAAAGTACACACTAGACGAGCGTCATGGTTAACAAAGAAATTTAAGACATCGTGGCGAAACAACTATGCTTTTTACTCACTCATATTAATCAAGCAATTATACAGAGACAAATTAATCATTATCATGAAAATAAAATATAACAAACTATCAATAATTTACATAAGATATAAGTTACAATTATGTTGAATTAGCTAAGACGCAATTCCAAGTCAAATGTAATTATATGTAAAAAAGTTTAAAAATTTTAAATGCAGACTGAAAATATCATATTATATGGCCATTTATACTCACAAAATTGTTCAACCAATGTTTGTACCTAGGATTTATAAGATAACTTTGGATACTTCCTCACATTTAATATCTTCGATGCACTAAAAACGTATCCCACATGGTCAGATTTTCACAAATTCAATTTACTCGGTAACCACTCGATGAATCTGGACGCCTAAGCGTACACTAACACTGCACCATCAATAGTTTATATTGAAACGTCCATTTCTTCTATTCTGTACTACAAAACCAACTTTTTGTAGGAATTTCTCTCCCAAGGCACGCCAACCAACTTAACTCAACGCGGTACATTGCCTTTTCAATCAACCAAAGTTTCACCATCAACCAGATCAAGTTTGAGCTCACACTGTGCACTGATATAGACGTTTATGTTATAATTTGTTTTTTTACATATGGTTTTCTTCAACTTTATTATTTTTAATTATTAAAATTGCTCGTTATGTGACTATTTATTTTACCTTTTTAATTGTTCTCTTCAACCGCACCACTGTTTTTTGTTTTATGTTGAACTTTTCTACACTTTACTTACATTATATACTTTTACTCATTAACGTTTTTAAGTCTGCTTTTTATTCTTTATTATAGTCTGCTTATTTTTAATTTTATGTTTATCTGAATCATTATGTTTTAACTATTTTGCGTCTTAAATGAATTTATATTTATATATGAATTATAAATATTTATTATTGAATCTTGCGTCTCTTTATCTACCAGACCATCCTTCTATGTTTTAGACGTTATGGGAATTTACTTGCAAAACTTATATATATCTCTGTTACATGGACTGTATGTGTCACAGATACCCCTGTTCATGAAAGAAATTTGTTGAATTTACTTTCATAAACACCCAAAGACAAAACAGTCCCTGTAATAAAAAAAATTTGTCAAAAAAATTTTAAATATCAAAGAAATCTGGTCTTCACATTATTAAAATTTTACAATTACAAGTTATATTTATCTATTATTAACATATAAAATATTTAAATCACAATTCCAATTCAAAAAACTGTTTGCCAAAACTCACATTTAAAATTAAACATTAGTTGCCACAAAAACCAAACAAAATTAAACTTATCATAAATCATAATTGTTAATCATAATCAAACAATATTCAAAAATTAAACATTAAAATTAAATATCAAAATCAAATATCACTGAAAAATCAAAATTACACATCATTATTCATGAATCAAAATTATCAATCAAAAATTAAACACCATTGAAATCACTCAAATATCAAAGTTTCCATTGTTCAACACTCAACATTGTTATGTTCAAACATTATTCACAAATCAAAAATTATACATCATTCCCAAATCGAAATTCACTTATTTATCAAAAATTACACATCATAAGTTACTATGGCAACAACTAAAATTCATTTATCTTTAATTCGTGGCAATTCTTTACTCAATCATTCTTAATTAACACATTTTAAATAACCATTCATACTACAAATCAAATCTATTACAAATCTTTTGAAATCTACACTTACATTTAGTACATTCACTCAAATTTATTACATTATACAACAAATCGTGAATACCATTTTTTAAATGGCAATGACCCCCTCTCAAACAACGTACATGGATCACTCCACCAGAATATGATAATCAAACAAGAAATGGAAAAAAATAAAAAATCAAGTTTCTTAAATTAATAACAAAAATCAATATAAATATAAAATTGAAATTTTAAAAATATTTACCATATCATTTTCATCACACTTACCTCCCATCATCCATTCCTTAATCAACCCCCATTAAACTCACAAACATGTCGTTGAAGGTCACAGCATTGCTATACATTGTCTGTACCCAATGTACAACCCCCCACAACATTTCATTAAAATGAATTTAAAATTAGTTCAAACAAATCTAAGTTTTTTAGTTTGCCACTCCCCGTTTAAATTTTCATACTCGCCCCATTTGCACTACAAGTTATTATACATTTCAATTTTATATTTTTTACAAATTATTAAACAGCGAACAAAAAACTATATACAGAAAGAATCAAAACACCAATCAAATAAAGATTTTTTCTTTTTTCTTGCAGGCCTCTTTAGCACAAGCAGGCCTAGCCTATGTTTTATTAATTTTCCTATCTTTTCTTTCTTAACGTTACTTTTTAGTCTGTAAATTTTGCTTCTATATTTCATTTTCTGTTTTTTGTTTTTCATTTTTGAAATCTTCTTTATAATTTTAAAATAATTTCTTTGAAAATCATAATTTTGCTTAAAATTCATTTTCCCAGATCTATACTTCAAAAGCATTGATAAGCCTATTTTCATTTACATTTACTTGATTCAAATCAAAACTCATAATCCCATTTATATTCTTAATCATTTGCAAACTATCATTATTAACATCTCCATTTACTTCTCCAATTCCAAATTCTACAACATTACACCCTACAATATCATTTCTTAAAACATAATCGTCGCATAATTCTTCCACAACTACTTCATTTACATTAATTATTTCATTTATACACTCTGTTAAAATAGGCTTATCAAAATTGTCATAAACTTTACATTTGTTCTCTACTGAATTTACTTTACTGGTCACACTATCTTCCACTTCTACTAATTTGGTCACACTATCTTTTACTTCTATAGGAACTTCTTTACATTTTTTAAACTCTTCACGCACTCCCTTCATTTCTGTTAGAAGGTTATCTAACTTCGTATTTAATCTATCGTTACTCTCTACGTTACTTTCCTCCAATTTTACACTTAAGTTTTCAAATTTTACTGCTCAAATTATCGTAACTTACTTTATTTTCTACTTTAATTTCTTCAAATTTTCTATTCATGTCTTCAAATGTTATACGCAAAAATTGCATCACTACATCACATTTATCGTCCATATTTTTTGCTGACCTAACCTTGTTTATATGTTCTTTAAGCGTTTCTTCCATGTTATTAGCCATCTTTTAAAATTACACTCAACAATTTGTTTAAGTTGCTCGCCACAACGTCCCAAAAAACCACCAAAGTCACTATGACATCCATTTCGCTTTCGTTTCACAGCCCCGCGTTAAAGGGCACCATTTTGTAACGGGAAGCGTTACAAAATATGAAATATGATTATTGAACTGTTAAAAAAAATGTGTCGTCGAAAAACTTGAAAGATAAAACAAAAATTGTTCAAACTAATAAAAAACGTTATATGTGGATTATTACTCACCTACACTTCATTACTCTTAATTGCCTTTAATACTCTTTGCTTATTATTCAACTTCAATTATAAAAAACACTTCTCTCTCTTTAACCTCCACTACAAAAATTATTCACCATATAACTCACCTTAGCTTCAACTTACAAATCCACATTTCACCTTAAAAAACCTCCTTTATTTTACCTTACAAAACTTCTTCACTTTAACTCTTAAAAAAAACTTAATATTCCACATATAACATATCTCTATGCTTTCTTGACTTTACTATGCATATCATTACTTATAAAAATTCTTATTTACTCTTAATTTCTCAGGTTATGCGTTCTTGACTGCGAAAGTACACACTAGACGAGCGTCATGGTTAACAAAGAAATTTAAGACATCGTGGCGAAACAACTATGCTTTTTACTAACTCATATTAATCAAGCAATTATACAGAGACAAATTAATCATTATCATGAAAATAAAATATAACAAACTATCAATAATTTACATAAGATATAAGTTACAATTATGTTGAATAAGCTAAGACGCAATTCCAAGTCAAATGTAATTATATGTAAAAAAGTTTAAAAATGTTAAATTCGGACTGAAAATATCATATTATATGGTCATTTATACTCACGAAATTGTTCAAATCAATGTTTGTACCTAGGATTTATAAGATAACTTTGGATACTTCCTCACATTTAATATCTTCGACGCACTAAAAACGTACCCACATGGTCAGATTTTCACAAGTTCAATTTACTCGGTAACCACTCGATTAATCTTGACGCCTAAGCGTACACTAACGCTGCACCATGAATAGTTTATATTGAAACCAGGGGCGGATCTTGGCATGTGCGACCTGTGCCACCGCAGAGGGCGCCATCGGCACCGGGGCGCCATGGTGATGGAAAAAAATTGTGGTACTTGTAATTGGAAAATAAGGAGAATAATAGAAAATATTTTTTTTTGTCTAATATTCCATATATTATAACAACAAAAGTGCATGAGGCGGCAGGAAACTAAAAGTGTTGGGGGTGGGGGGCACGCACGGCGTATACTTCCGAAAATCCGAGCCGGCCGGTCGCCAATCCCGCCGGAAGCGGAGCAACAGCGAGTCTGTATTTAAAAATAGTTGCATAGTTTCTGCGAAGCGGAATGACGCCCCACTCCGCTGTCCTGAGTGGTGGGATGGGTATGGACAATGAATACAGAAACTATAAGAAGCGCAATGTATATGGAGAATAGTCATCCAATTTTATTCGCGCCAAAACAAGCTTAACACGGCGGCCTTAACGAGGCGCAGGCTGTCGGCACCAGTGTCGCACACTCCCCTCCAACCCCTTGCCATCGCACCAGCGACCACAGAATAAAATAGACTGTCCCATCGCCTGTATACAGTATGAAATAATGAAGTGTGCCTAAACTATTTTGGGAAGGTCTAGAAAGCCAAAACGGCTCGGAGATGATGCTAAAATTGTGATGCTCGTGTTTCAAATACACTGTTGTTTTGAATACTTGCAACACACCGATTTCTTTGAAATTTTACACACTGACAGAATATTAGTGTAGGATGATATTGTTATAAAAATTATTAATTATAAAAAATCTTTAAAGGTATACATAAATTTCCAAAGCTAAGATTTAATATGGAACTTTAAATTGTGACACGAAAAAGTTGTTCTGAGATAAATTTTTTTGTTTTTTGGTCAGAGACGAAGTGTAAGCGTAAAAGTTTGAGCTAATAAGTTAAATTTTATGAAACATATTTTTTCAAAAAATTAGCTCAAGTGGTTTGGTTTTTATAGAGCAGGTTAACGATTAAGTACGCGCCAGAATCTCGCTATATTCCCACGCCTCACGGCTACAATCTCGTTATAGCGTCGATTTATTTTCTCGGGTTTTAAATTACTTACATAGCTTTAGTAATACATTTTAACTGCTTTTCCCCGTTAGTAAAAAGTTTGATTTTCATAAATCACTCGAAGATAAAGGTAAAATGATTTAGAATGTTGTATGATACTAAACATTGTTTACCATTCAATCAACATGGCTTAGCACACTATATAAAATGACATTTAAGTGTATTTTCTTTACGTTATTATTCTGTATAGAAATCAACAAATAATACTGTAGCTCTTTATAGTATGACAAAGTAACACATAATTACGGAAAGAAAAATAATAATGACAACATAAATATGGCATAGCAAACTATATAAAAAGACATTTAAGTGTATTAACTTTACTTTATTATTCTGTATAGAAATCGACAAATAATACTATAGCTCTTTATATTATGTCAAAGAATAGAATTTATATGTGCCGGTAAAAAATTTATTGATGGAAAATTGTCAAAGTTATTAGGTAAAGAAACAAAAAATGTTCAGTAACAGAAGAAACAAGTTCAACTTTAGGCTTAGGCCTACGTAAAAAGTAGTAAACATTTTTTGAAATTTGTTTTCAAAATATACAAAGGTTTTATCATTTAATTCTTAATAGAAGTGTATACCTTATAACATAAAAAAATGTATTCTTTGATGAAAATATAGTTGGAATGTAATGGTGTATGCTACTTTACAGAAAATTGAAGTTATAATCCTTATTGGAATTAAATTTTTTAAGAAATCAGATGAGCCATTTAAATTTTAGTTATTAAAGAAATTTACTCATATGTTGGTGTTTGATTTCTTATTAAATAGTGTACCATAAATAATTGTGACAAAATACGTGGTGAAAGCAAATTTTATTTGTTTTATTTAAATACTAGCTGTTGTACCCGTGGCTTCGCACACGGTCCAAAGTTTCGCCGCATAGTAGGCTAATTAATGTTTATTGCTTTAAGGGTTGTTATTACATTTTCACCCCGATGCGGCTTTGCACGGATAGACAATACAACATAACTATTTTATCTTTATATATATAAAGGAAAAAATCTCA
>JAGFPH010005562.1:45404-64790 GCA_018207615.1 Philaenus spumarius
ACATTAGGCCAAATCCTTATTGGAGTTGAAATATTGAAATATTTCAACAAATCAAAGTTAAATGTATATTAGCAACAAAAACATATCAATAAATATAGTACACTATGTGTTTCTTATGGGGATTTTTAGTAACTTAGACCCTCCAAACCACCCTAAAATTTATAATTTTTTGGAAACCTTTTTTAGGGAGCACCTAGGGCTATAGAGGAACCTACATACCAAATTTCATTCCAATCCGTTTGCTGTTTTTTTTTTCTAGTAACTTTGACCACCCCCCCCCAAAAAAAAAAAAACCCCTAAAATTTCTAATTTTTGCAAAACATTTCTTAGCGAACACCTAGGGTCCTAGAGGAAGCTACATAACAAATTTTATTGCAACCCGTTCGGTAGTTTTTGAGAAATCGTGATGAGTCAGTCGGTCAGTCAGTGAGTGGTATTTGGTTTTTTATATATATAGTTTTGAACTGATTAAGAATGCCTGTAAATACTTGTGCATTTAAAATACATACCGGTAGCTCAGGTGATGGAGGATGTTCAATATGTTAGTGGATGTTTACCTCATCCTTAACACATTCAATGCTAAGCAAAGTTCGTATTTCCTATGCTATTAGCTGACCTTTTATTTTTTATATTTTATAGTCTAAATTAGTAGAAATCATTTATTTTTTAACCTTTCTACGTAATAATTACTAATATTTTAAAGCGGACGTACATGTTCGTCCATAGCACATAGGCTTAAATTTGCTAGAAAGCTATATAAGACGGAAGCAGTTTCATGCGACAGTTATGGGTGATGGATTTTAAGGTTATCCATGACTAAACCATATTCTTTGTTAAAACCTTTATTATTAAAAACTTTACATTAAAATATTTTAGGATTGCCCATGGATATATCATACTCTATGATAAAACCTTTATTATTCAATTTTTACATTGAAATATTTTAAATACAATTGACTGTTTAACATACAACAAAATGCACACAAAAATTCGGCACCAGTAAACGTCTGACTTTAGGCCTACATAACAAGTAGTAAACATTTGTTGTAATTTGATTCATAAGTGTAAAAACGTTTCGTAATTTAGTTATAAATAGAACTGTATAAAAATATTTACAATTTCAAATTTGGTATTTTGTAAATAAATGTTTTTATATTCCTACTACAAGGCTGCTAACAAAACATACCAAAGTTGGAAATGTAATTTCGGAATATAGGCTATGCTTTGACCAAAAATGAAAAATTATTATAACAAAATGTAGAGAATAAATCAAAGAATTAAACTGTCAAATTGTAAATTATCTTTTCATAAAAGTGTTAGACTAAGAATTATTTGAATTTCGAAAGTGAGGTAAATCGCACCCATGCTGTGAATACAGAAGCGGTCGCCTATTACTAGGGTTACCATAAGTTTGTCCAGACCAAATCCGGACACTAATATATAAGGGGCAATATAATACTATACTGGAGGCTTAAATGGCAAGAGAATGAATTAATCTTAACGAACCGCTTTGAAAATAGAAGCATGTTTAATGCTTACAATGAGTGAAAAATAAAAAAAAATATATTTAAAATGCTGCAATGGTATCATATTTATACAAAATAACTAATTATTCCAATTACTTAAAATTATTGATTCAATAAACCAGCAAAATAGATAGATGGAGGTCGATTATTCATTTGTTACTGGGTCTAGCTCCTTCCTCAGTTCTTTGATATTTTTCGGAAGACATAATTTCCGACCCTTTCCTCGTGGCTTCATCATTTTTTTAATAAAAATTAGATGCTGTGTTCAGGATTTAAGTTAGCGGCGTATATTTATCAGTTTTTTTATCCCCCCCCCCCCCGTGTCGGGGCGCCGGAACCATGCTTCGCACAGGGCGCCATTTACCCACGGTCCGCTCCTGATTGAAACGTCCATTTCTTCTATTCTGTACTACAAAACCAAGTTTTTGTAGGAATTTCTCTCCCAAGGCACGCCAACCAACTTAACGCCATATTTTTTCTTACTCTTGCGGTACATTGCCTTTTCAATCAACCAAAGTTTCACCATCAACCAGATCAAGTTTGAGCTCACACTGTGCACTGATATAGACGTTTATGTTATAATTTGTTTTTTTACATATGGTTTTCTTCAACTTTATTATTTTTAATTATTAAAATTGTTCGTTATGTGACTATTTATTTTACCTTTTTAATTGTTCTCTTCAACCGCACCACTGTTTTTTGTTTTATGTTGAATTTTTCTACACTTTACATACATTATATACTTTTACTCATTAACGTTTTTAAGTCTGCTTTTTATTCTTTATTATAGTCTGCTTATTTTTAATTTTATGTTTATCTGAATCATTATGTTTTAACTATTTTGCGTCTTAAATGAATTTATACATTTATATATGAATTATAAATATTTATATCTCTATCTACCAGACCATCCTTCTATGTTTTAGACGTTATGGGAATTTACTTGCAAAACTTATATATATCTCTGTTACATGGACTGTATGTGTCACAATATGTATTACTAATAATAAAACATTTGTAATCTGACTCCACAGCGTATATCTACTTATTCATATAATCGACGTTAAACGTGGAAATTATTACAACATACAAATTTAACATAATTATAAACTTAAAAGTTTAGAATATGGCTGATCATGCTTTTCTTTACGAAGAAGATATTTTTTTATGAGTCAGATGACGACTTTTTAGAGTCAAGTGATTCTCAATTATGTAGGCATAGTATCAATTATTCATCAGATGAATCTTACAATGATTTGGTTACCAAACAGAATGTTAGGCCTACTTTACAGACTGTGGGATAGTTTGCCTACAGAAGGGTTTTAATAATATTGTTTTATGTGAAAAATTGGATACCTTCTAAAAACGCATACAGATTTATTTTGGTGATTAAAAATATTTTAAACCATTGATATATAGTCTTAGAATATAGTTAATTTAGGAAGTCTAGAGACGTAATCTGTAAAATAGAAACACTCTATGATAAGAAACATTGTTGATTTAATGGTTTGAAATAAATCTACATCTAACTTACCTCTACATTACAGATGCATGGTTCCGAGCATAACTGTTCACACTGATGACCACACGATAAGATCATGTTGCATGGAGTTTTGCAAAATTGTTTCTCAGTATTACAACTGACTTCATGAGTGTGCCCACAAGGGAAAGTTTTCACAATTACTTCATCACACGTTTCACAATCGTAGCAACACTTTTTTCTGCATTTATGATCCAAACTGCATTGTTTTCTTTTACGTTTGCATTCTTGTTTGCATTCTTGTTCACATTGAGTTCTCTGTAGAAAATATAATAACAAAAACAAATTATGAAACATTTGTTCCGTAATAATTAAAAAATAATGTAACATAGGAGAGAGCATATAGATTTTATAACACGAGGATATACTATTAATAAAACTTTTAATATTAAATACACACATTTATTAATAAACGCGAGAAGTGCAAATTGCACTGAAAGTCAAGGGTATGCCACAGCCATCCCAAAATGATATTTAATCCTAGAACTGGTCAGTATATTTTTCTAGAATGGTAGGGCAATTTTAGCCATTTTGCAACATATTTTTTAGTTTGCAAAAATTTGTAAATAATTGGAAAAGTTATCATGTTATATATATCATACATTTAACCATTTTATAATCCCATGTAGAATCTGAATTAAGTAAAAAAATAAAGAAAACAAATTTTAGGTTTTTGTTTTCTTTATTAAAAAAAGATGTTTTCACCGCATTTGTTATTATTATTTCTGCTAAGATGATTGAAACATTTGTCTTCTTGCTTATCCGCCTTTCTTAGCATTGTTTTTTTTTTTTTAATTTTGAATAGTTGTTTACTTGTTTACAAACAATAGAGAACAGGCAGTTAACAGGTTAAAAGGGGGGTGGGGGAGGAAAATAAGTATAAATAGGAGACAATGGTAGAGCATAGATAGTAGCAAACAAAGCTTCAAAAGATGGGGTCTACCTGAAACTTATCAGGCGAAAAAAAAGACAAAGCTAAGGAAGGCCGGATAAGCAAGAAGACAAAAGATGTTTTCTTTTATTTTAATAAAATGTTTGACTGAAAAAGGGATCCACAGAGAACACCAAAGTTCCTATACAAAATCTGAGAAAGCAGGTTTTTTCTAAATTTTATGATGAATCCAAAAATGAATAATTTATATAGGTTATTTTAGTAAATAATTATGTTACATAACAATAACTAACTAAAAATCGAGGTAACCTAGGAAAGGCTATGAAATAGGATTATGTGCTGAACAAACAAAAGTGTATTTGAAATGATACAAATAAAGTACAAGCATTAGAAACATAAACAAAGGTAATCATATTTTGAAATAAAAAAACACTTAATTTATAGTCTACTGTTATAAAATAAAATAACAAATACGAGGTTGGTACACAACTAAATCAGCTGGGACGGTAGATGCACAAATAACAAATTTAAACAAAGTTTAACACAGTTTGGAGTTTTAGCTTAACAACGAATCTAAGTTTCAAATTTTTAAAGTCAGAAAAAGTACGTCCGTTGAATGATGTGTGGTTTGAATAAAACTAGTTCATGTAAAACAATTTTTAGGGATATGAGACTGTTGACACTTCCATCTTTGTATATTTCAAAATGCCTATTTATATATATAAAATCCAAATACCACTCGCTGACTCACTCATCACGAAATCTCAAAAACCACTGAACGGATTGGAATGAAATTTGGTTCGTAGCTTCCTCTATAGCCCAGTCGGTACTTATCGGTTAACGGGAACCCACTCATTTAGACACGGTTATTAAATCAAAACAAACTAAATACAATTTTATTATATAAAATAACACTCCTATAATATATAAATAACGAAATATCATTTTTCCGAGACTGCAACCCAGAACTGGACGATGTCGCGGAGTAGCTGCATGAAGCGGTCGTCCCTGCCCGTCGTCCGCCACATAAATTCTGCGAGGTAGCTGTCCAAGTGGTGTCTGGCAGTACCCCTTTGTCTTTTATTACGCCATTTAGCACAACCCCACATCCTTTCAATATTTTGTGTATGGGCCCCGGTTTCAGGATCAATGAAATTATATTTATGGTTGACTTGTAGGTGTGAAAATCCAGCTTGTTCTAGTTGATCAGTATTGTATCCTTTCCAACAATCTGATATAATGGTGGAACCATGTTCGACAAATTTAGAAATTTGTTCTAAAAGTGTTTTTGCACTTCTATTTGGAACTGCTACCAAGAAACGACCTCCGGTTTCTCGACATAGTCCGCCGAAAACCCATTGTTGAGGCAAAACTCGACCCGCATTATTTTTGCGTTAAGTGAACAGACTTTCATCTATTTCCACAATAAGATTTTCACCTCCTATCTTGCCTTGATTTTGGGATTCGATAGCGAAAGCACACACTTCCCTAATATAGTTATTCCAGTCAACAGTTGTCTCGTAGCTCATTCCTAACTGTTCTTCACACCACGCTAAAGAGTTCAGTTCCTTGCACCAACAGTATATAAAACGCACTATTGTCACAAAAGGAAGTCTGCTACGAACAAACCAAGTATCCGTACGAATGCCTAATTTTTTTCTACACTGATTAATATTACATTTCCAAAATGGTTTTCCTTTAAAGAAATATAAATGCATTTCATGCCCATTCTCACATTGTTTTGTAACCGGCAACAACTCTTTAGATTGAAGGAAAGAAACAGCTTCTTCCTCGGTTCTGGGTAAGTCCCATATTAACATACGATCACTCATATTTGAACAAACAAGATAACTGTAAATGTACAAACAAACCTATATTTGATTGTTTAAATCAAAACAAACTAACCTATAAACAGTCATTCGTGTCTATAGCAACAAATCAAGAGATATTTAGTTTGTTTGATTTAATAACCGTGTCTAAATGAGTGGGTTCCCGTTAACCGATAAGTACCGCCCAGTCAACGAATGATTCTAGAAGGAAAGTCAATAAGCGGAAAGACCAACTATGGTACATTGTTTGGGGTACCTAGTAGTATAACATACTAAAAGTCCTTGTTGACCCTAGAGGTGGTGGAAGAGGGGGGGGAGGGGGTTAAAGGTACCATTTTTTGATTTTATGCCTATATCTCAGTAGGAGTTGGTCCTACAAAAAATATGCACGTATACAAAATTAAAGCTGACAAAATCCTCTACATTTTTCATACCTTTAGTATTTTTGCTATCTGTAACCGCATTGGAATACCTTATTACTTGTTCCCCATGCGGTTTATCCTCATGCGCTCTCTCCAGTTCTTATCTCGTTCGTAGAAAGTCAAATTATTGTGTATTTCACCTCAGTATATTATTTTATTTTATTATTATTATTATTATGTCGCTATGTAGACGGAAAAATGTTTTGTTTCTCGCTTTAGTTGAGTTAGTTTATAATATAATTTCATACGTCCGTTATATAATATAACTATAATATAATTATAACAATATTACAAATAATATAACCGCCTGTGCACACCATTAAATACTTTTAACTACTGAGATACGCGGGAGTAACGACCTCAATAGAGCGATATTCTGAAGATGGAACTAGTTCCGAAACGCGTCGGCCAACAATATATGTAAAGTAAGTAAACTACTTATATTACAAAAAGTCACATAGACGGACATATTATCCTTTCATTTTACACAGGTGTAACAAAGGGAAGCTTATGAATGCGCTGGAACAATTATAAAGCTTTCAAAACAAAGCAAGGGACATTGCCTAACGAAAAACAAAACTTCAACTCCCACCCATTGTTTGACATAGTAATAGACATTGCAGAAGTAAACCCAGGTAAGAACCATGCCCAAGCATAAAACCAGCAGTCTAGTCAAGGACAGTGGACCCATCACATGTACATCGAAAAGTGCGAGCATCTAGTAGTGTACTCATGTGTAAAAGTGCTTTTTTACTGTTCCAGCGCATTCATAAGCTTCCCTTTGTTACACCTTGTTCGTTGTCACTATTTACTGTGACAGATAGTGTTGCTGGCTGGTTGTTGGCGCCAGCATTGAATGGTTCCACATCAAACATTTACACATCCTCCTAATACATTTTATGAAAACTGAAATTTCGTCCAAACTATTTGTATTCGTCATTAATTCATTTTAAATTCAATATCTTTGAGCTTAGAGGGGTGTGAGGGGCGCCAATATGCACACACGCACCAGGAAACTTTCTGGCACAGCCCTGGTGTCAATAAACTTTAAATAAAAGCTCCACGGTCGAGTTGTGCAGGCCCAATCACAATTAACACTGATCCAATCATGACAAACCCTTAAGCGAGATCCTGGAACTGATTAGTCATCCAAAAAATATTTTGTAAGTGCCATTAATTTTGTATTTTTACGCACTTTAGTTTGTCGTGTCTCAAGCTGAGAGTACTCATTTGAAAATTTTGGGGGAGTGGCAAAATTCTAAACAATCGTAAGAAATTTCAGGAGACATAGTTAACAGTTACAAAAAGATTTGGCTCTAGTTAAATTCAAATAAAATTTAAAGAACTCTCTATTCACTCTCTAACAAGAAGATTTTTTCTACTTTCTGTACACACTTTACAACAAATACATTAGAAATAAACTTACCTTAGTTTGACGATATACTACATATTTATGGCACCATTTCTGACATTCATGGCCACATTTAAGCTTAATGCCGCAAAATGCTGTGCACTGCCAAGGATCCAATTCCTTCGTCGAACAAGGTTTGTCCACTATATGTCCACATAGTTCTATTTTATAAGGTACTTTTTCCACACACAAATACGTCTCAGGGTCTTTACTGCAAGGCAACGTACATTCATGACCACAAGGTAAAGTAGTATCTATAGGGTATTGACATTCATAATCGCATACATTAATTTCACATGGAAGGACCACAGTATGACCACAATCTAGGATAACTTCTTCTGTTTCGCCACAAGGGATGTTATCATTTGTTATTAGATAACAATGTAGTGTTTTTTCATGTCCACAATCATACTTGTGTTTCACTATTTCGTTGCACCTAAAACAAAATAAAGTTTTGCAAGAAATTAAAACAATTTGTATTAATGAAAGAAATCATAGTTTATTATATTTGAATTGACATCTTTTTCAATAAAATTTGAAATATTCAAACTTTGATCTGACTGATTCTATTATGTAATGCTAAGCTTAATATAATGAGAAACTTTTTTCTCAGTTGGAGCACCTTCCCACCAACTTGAATGTAAAAACAGGGAAGACGTTTTACCCATTTCAAATAAAAAAATCGCTGTAGAATTTTTTAAACAAAGGTAGTGTATTGTTCTGTGATTCTATATTAAACATTATTTTTTTATTAGTTATTAGCGTGGGTTATAGGATGAATAATGTAGCCATGTTGAATCTAAACTGTGCTCCCTTTATTGTACAAGGAATGCTGGTCACCTGATTCCAGCAGTGTGACCAACCTAATGAAATATAGTACATTTTATTATATGAGCATCTATACAACATCCACCTTTTCAACTTTCACATTAACAATTCAATACAAAATGCTCTTTTAAGAAATAAAAATCAATATAACTTCTTGAAATCTATATATATAAAAGTGAAATACCACTCACTCACTCATCACGATTTCTCAAAAATTACCGAACGGATTGAAATGAAATTTGGTATGTAGCTTCCTCTAGGACCATAGGTGCTCACTAAGAAAGGGTTTGAAAAAATTCGAAATTTTAGGAGGGTTTGGGGGATCAAAGTTATTAAATCACGATTTCTTCAAAACTACCAAAAGGATTGGGATGAAATTTGGTATGTAGCTTCCTCTAGGGCCATAAGTGTTCACTAAAACAGGGTTTAAAAAATTGGAAATTTTAGGGGAGTTTGGAAGGTAAAAATTACTAAATCACGATTTCTCCAAAATTACCGAACAGATTGGAATGAAATTTGGTATGTAGCTTCCTCTAGGACCATAGGCGCTTGTTCAGTGCAATCGCATCTATTTAAAATTACCGCTCCCTGCTCTTGGTTGTGCTACCGAACAGAGCACGGGACCCTTCAAAACGGAAAAAATAAACTAATTAATTTTAACGCTTCTGTTCGATCGTACGACCCATCCAGCGTTCTGATTGGTTGATAGTTTGAACTCCTGTTTCCCGTTTTTCTAAAGAATATTCAGTCTACCGCTGTCTCTCACGCTGACTCAACGCACTTCGTAGAGGATTTAATTTGGCTTAAGTTACTAACCAACGCTAATTTAGTTTGTCGCTACAATCGGTCGGAGTCTTTTCGGCTGTCTGTCATGCTTACTCAACGCACCTCGTAGAGTTTTCATTTTTGGTTTAAGTTACTAACCAACGCTAATTCAGTCTGCCGACGCATTCCGTCAAGTTGACTCCATGCACCTCGTAGAGGTTTTAATTTTGGTTTAAATTACTAACCAACGCTAATTTTATTTGGAATTATCCAAAGTGTTAACGCTTTATACTTTTTGTTTTGTTTTACGGTACAATCTGACTTTTATACCGTCTGTTGGGAAACTAATTGATTTACTTGTACATATGTGTTATACTAAATATCTATTGAATTGTAAATTGTGAACTGTGTATGTGTGTTAAAGTGATTTTAAATAGTGACTAACTATAGTATCTCAACAAGTGACGCCCTGACTACTGCCAGGATACTACAAGTACAAACCTCGTGCAATTAAAAGGTACTGTAATTCTTTACAATTCAATCTGTATAGTTATTTGGTTATAATCATATGTGTACAAACAAGGTTCCTAAACACTTTAGTTTTAGGTGGTCCTCCGAACTTATATTTATATAGTTATCGCAAAACCTAACATTAATTTTGGTCCTAACCGGTGCCGGATATCAATGAATCACGCATAGAAATACAGTATTAAATCAATTATTATAGATAAAAGTCAGATTTTAATGTTGTATCTCAGGAAACTCAGTTGTCGAAATTTTTTATTTATGTTCAACTTCGCTTAGGACGCTCTCTACTGCGCATCTTGTCGACGCACCCATGCACAATAATTGTAACAATAAACATTAAAAGCTGGTTCGCCATTTTGATTGATATATCAAAGGTGACTGACGCGCTCTTGTGCGCATCTAGTTTACGCACGAAGCAGTAAGAATATTTTTCAATAACTGTCATTTGTCACGTACACAGGATACAGGAGTAAAACTGGTTTACACAGATAGAAGCTTACTCGAAAGAGTCGAACGCTACATTCCAATAAGGATATTATTTATAAACAAAATAAAACTTACATCTAATTTAAAGGTCATCATAAGTTATGTGAATATTTTTTCTTTATGTCAACGCTAATATATTTAAAATATTTGTATGTGCACTACCGCTATTGAAACACCTTCAACAATAATTACTACTTTATTTTATAATTGCATTTTTTGAAAAAAATTAAAAAAGAAATTCACAAGTTTTACAAGACAAACCACTGTAATTTCAGGGAGAATTACAAAAATAAATGAACATGTTAAGACTATTGCAAGTCAACATACTGCAGAAAACTTAACTGAAAATATTTCATCAAAATTAAAAAATTATTACACTATTATTGAAAGTAAATTACATGAATTTGACGCACTAGTTGATAAATTAGCAGAGGAAGGTAGTCCAACGGATTTCGATTTAGAACACGTTTTACAAGCACAAGATGCCTTTTCGGAATTAGTTTTTGAAACTAAAAATGCAATAAAAATTTTATTACCACATTTAAACTCATCTGAAACTTATTTAAACACTTCAGCCGTTTCGAAAGAATCAGAACACGCCAAACACTTAGAGTAAAATTACCAAAAATAAACTTGCCAACCTTTAATGGAAATTTAAGTGAGTGGACGAGTTTTTATCATTTATTCGATACTACAATTCATCAAAATCAAAATCTTGCACCGATTGAAAAGTTTACATATTTGCACTCGTGTTTAAAAGATGAAGTTTTAAATCTTATAAAATCTCTTCCAATTACGCCGCTTAATTATTGCATCGCCTGGAAAAATGTTGGACAAAGATATCAGAATTTTGCACATTACCAAAATTATTGACTTACCCTCAATTAATATTAATTCCGTAAAAGGAATACGCAATTTTATTGATACTTTTAATGAAAACGCACAAGCTCTAAAAGTATTAAATCATGACATTTCACAAGAACTTACTTTAATTACGCTAATTCACCGCAAATTAAACTCAGAACTCAATAAACGTTTTGAAGATAAACGCAATCTCACGCATATCGTTCCGAAAATAGATGAATTGATAACATTCCTTCAAGATGAATGCTTAAAACTTGAAGATTCACAATTACACGCAAACGCTAAATCAACATTCGTTTCTAAACAGACATTGTCGAGACAATCTTTTAAGAAACCAAATCTGCCACCATATGGTGAAACTCATAAAAAACATGTTTTTCATGTAAACGCTTCTGCAACGCTTTTACGTAATTTTTGTAACAAAACACACAATATTTACAGTTGTGAAGAATTTCAAAAATTAACTCCATCTAAACGCTTAAAATTTATTCAAACTAAACGAAATTGCACTAACTGTCTTAGTGATTTTCATACTATCAGTTCTTGTAAATCCCAAAAAAACCTGTCAAAAATGTAATGCCAAATATCATACGTTATTACATTTAAGTTCTGTTCCGCATTCCACAGATGACCACAATAAACGCTCTTGACTAGACAAGCACAATGCAAGATCTGGTCTATTCACAAAAGTTAAAGGCCGACTTCCGCTCAACAATAACAAAGCAACTCCGGATCAAACACGCTTGCAAAATATATCTGTTCACAACTCTGTGAATAATTCTGTAGTAATTTTAGGCACTTTAAAAGTAAGATTAATTTCAAAACAAAGTAATTCAAAGATTTTCACCGCTATGCTAGACTCAGGAAGCCAGAGCTCATTAATAACTATACGTTGCGCCATGGAATTAGGATTTACTTTAAAACCTGTTAACATGCTGTTAACTGGTATATCTAATATTTCAACCGCAATCAAAGGGTTAACTAATGTTCACTTATCCACATTAGATGGAAACACAGTTGTGCATAATCACAATGTTATTGTCGTGAATCAAATAACTTCCAATTTATAGAAACTAAACAATTGCACAGAATTAAACAATAAAATTAAATTTTTGAAACTTGCTGATCCAGAATTTGCTAACCCGCAACAAGTAGATTTATTGATTGGAGCTGATTTATATGGAAAGATCATTACCGGAAATAAAATAGATTTATCTGAAAATTTACTATCTGCAGTTGAAACAATTTTCGGATTTGTTTTAATTGGACCTATTCAAACTCAAGCTTCCGTTAATAATTCTGTTTCAATGCTAACTATTAATGATATAAATTTAAATAAATTAATGCAACAATTTTGGACACTTGAAGAACCGCCTTTTTCTGTAAAATCAAGCACAGATGAAATTGAATGTGAACTTCACTATAAAAATAACATATCACACGAACAGACTGGAAGATACGTCGCACGCTTACCGTTTAAATTAGACACTTCCGCACTTGGCAAATCTTTTGAAATTGCTAAAAGACGCTTTATGCTTTTAGAAAATAAACTCAATGCAAATCAAAAATTAAAAACCGCTTATACAGAATTTATGAATGACTATATTGTCTCCGGACTGTAATACATGTGAGTTTCAGGGTTTTTAAACATTAAAATAGTAGTATAACGTCAAAGGGGTCGTAAGGTAAAGTTTGGACATTTAGCCTAATTTAAAAGATTTAGTTATTTCATAATATTAATAAACATAGAAATTCAAAGGGAAATGCAGACATTAATTAATAATTCAGAATAAATCTTGCATAATATTAACTTCATATTTAATTTCAGTCTTGTTTAAATATTTAAATTATGTTTCATGATGCGTCAAAAGATGAAAAACATTTAAAGGTATTGGAGAGTTTGAAGCTATGGTCCACTAAGTTTTTAGACAGTGATGAATGAATATCACAGACTATTTCAGATATTCAAAGAACTTAATTTGCTATATTAAGTTGGCAGTAATGAAAGTCAGGTGATGTGACGTCACACTATGCATAACGCTCACAAAGGACTTGATTCTTTATCAATCGTTGCTTGGAGTTTCTGTGGAACAGTTCACATTTTGTGTGTTGGGTGTATCGTTCCTGAAATATTGGAAGGTGCGGTGTATTAGTTAGAAATGATGTAGAAACATTTCTATAGTAAAGTATAGACGATGTAGTCGTTTTAAAACGCATCCTGAAGAAATTCGGACGTCCGTAAGTTAAGATATTGACTTAAAATAAACTTCGAAAAACCAGCGTGGTTTTCACAAAGAACAAGTAATGGCGGGTTAGCTCAGTGCTTTGTATAAAGAAAGGAACAGTGTTTTCGGAGTGAGTCAGATCGACAAACCATATAATTAGTGGTACGAAAAATGAGGTTAAATAGTTTATGAAGGAAAATCATGTAATTAAAATATTTTTTTGTGTTAAAGTAAATTCAATTTGTAATTTTAAAATTCTCAAAGTGCACTATAAAAAGGAGAGCTCGTAAGTAATAAATCATTTTAATTTAAGTCTGCAATCGAATCTTTTGTTATTAGTTTTAGTTTTGAGATAAAGAAGTAATAATTTGTGTGTGAATGAGAGTATGAATTTAATTTGAAACGATGACTTGCCAAAGTACTTTATTCTTTTGTGTGTGGATTTTAATAATTTAAGAGAATGGGATATTAAAGTTTTAATGCCAACTATCATGACTTCTTAATTTGAGTTTTTCTCCTTTCCAGAAGTACTCTATGGTAAGCGAACCTTGGAAAATTATAATAAATTCAGTTTTAGTTTCTCATAAGTAATTCAAAATGGCGACAGTCTTTGGTGAACAGGAGATAATCTGGAGGGAACGCGCGCATGTGACAAACATGGCGGCTGATCCTTCAGACGAGTCCATTTGTAACCAAGGGACTGTAGTCACAGATATAACAAGTTGATGTGTAACAGATATTTAGTGATTGCCTGTTGTAACCACAGATGCGATCATATCATAACCTAATTTCAATTTTGGGGTTATGTTTGATTGTTTACATTTTTAATAAGGAAATAAGGTGTTGTAATATTTTGGAGTGATAATTTAATTAAATAAATAAGGTAAATGGATTGAAGATAGGATATAATAAATAATTGTTACACAGTAAAGGTATATTTTTTTATTAAAAATAACTTAGAAATATTTTTGTCAAAATTAAATTTTTATTTTTCATTTTTTTTTATTTTCTATTAATAAATTGTTTGTAAACGGCTTGCACAGTGGCAGCACGTTACAGGACACATGGAACGTCCTGATAATTCCATTTTAAATCAACAACATTATTTTTTACCACACCATGCTGTTTTTAAGGAAAACAGCTCTTCGACCAAACTTCGTGTAGTTTTCGACGCAAGCGCTAAAACATCCACAGGTTTATCGCTTAATGACACACTTCATTGTGGACCTAAACTTCAAAATAATATTATTGACGTTCTTTTTGAATTTCGCAAACCGAATGTTGTATTTTCTTGTGACATCCGCCAAATGTAAAGACAAATAAAAATCGCAAATGATGATCACCCATTTCAATTGATTTTATGGAGACCAGACAACTCGCAACCGCTATGTATATACAAACTCACTACTGTTACTTACGGTATGAAACCGTCGCCTTTCTTAGCAATACGCACGCTGAAACAATTAGCTTTAGACGAAGGTCATGCTTATCCTGAAGCCGCTAAAGTCATAACGCAAAATAGTTAACGTCGATGATATAGTCACCGGAACGAGTGATATTTCATCCGCATTAACACTACAACAATAATTAATCGCATTATTAGACAAGGGCCAATTTGAATTGCGCAAATGGTCTTCAAACGCTACTGAACTTCTTACTTCCATTCCAGAAGAATACCACGAAGTTCCGCTATACTTTCAATTTACGCATCAACCGCTTATAAACATTTTAGGAATTAAATGGATGCCCATTTTAGATGTGTTTTCTTACACGATCGAAATTCCTGAACATACGTACACAAAACGCTAGCTTCTTTCTATTATCGCACGCATTTATGACCCGTGTGGCTTACACCAGTCATATTTTACGCTAAATGTCTAATCCAGATGTTATGGACATTAGGAATCGCATGGGATGACCCACTTCCAGAAACAGTTGTCAAAGATTGGCAAACTTTCACTTCAGATTTGCTATCCTCCAAAATTTAAAAATTAAACGCTCTCTTGATTTATGTAACGCTATTGATATACAACTTCATGGTTTTTGTGGCGCCTCGGAACAAGGATACGCCGCTGTTGTTTATTTACGAACAACTGATCAAAACAATATAACAAAAACGCATTTGCTAATGGCAAAATCAAAAGTTGCTCCGCTCAAACGAATTTTACTCCCTAGATTAGAATTGTGTGGTGCACACTTACTCGCTAAATTACTAAAACACTGTTTAGAATAATTCAACCCTTTTTCAAAATTAGTCAATTACGATGTTGGTCTGACTCCACAGAGACTTTATCATGGATAAGGACACCGCCATATAAGTTAAAAGTCTATATAGCCAATAGAGTAAGCCAAATTCAGGAATGGATTTCGCCGGAGAACTGGTTCCATACTCCCACACGTCACAATCCAGCCGATTGTGCCACTCGACAAACTTTTCCTTCCGCACTCTTCAACAATCCTTTATGGTGGTCGGGGCCACAATGGCTAACACTTTCAGACCATGAATGGCCTAATACACCACATCCGGTGTTGGACATTCTGCCAGAAACTCGCACGCAACCCTTTCTCATTGGAGTAACGACAATCATCGAATGGGACCTGCTCTCAAAATTCTCTTCATGGACAAAATTACAACGCATCATGGCTTACGTTCTTCGTTTTATAAATAATTGCAAATCTTCAACAAAACATTGTGGCTTTCTCACTTCATCAGAATTAAACCACTCAGAATTAAAATTAATGAAACTAGTACAACAGACTCACTTCTCAGAAGACATAAAGAAACTCCAATCTAATCAAATATGTAGTTCGAAATTAAACAGACTTCATCCATTTCTGGACAAAACTGGGATACTCAGAGTTGGAGGAAGAATCAAAAACGCACCTATTGACTATAACGTTAAACACCAAATTTTATTATCGAAAGGACACCATGTAACACAACTTTTAATTAACCACTATCATAATAAATATCTACACGCTGGACCACAATTAACGCAATCACTCTTATGCCAGAAATATTGGATTTTATCTGCAAGAAATGCAATAAGATCTTGTATCTTTAAATGTGTCACTTGTTTCCGAGCTAAACCACAGATTCCCATTAATGGGCGATCTGCCATCCATAAGACTAACTCCCTCGAAACCATTTCTACGCACTGGAATTGATTTCGCAGGACCATTTTTTGTAAAGGTTCATATGTTTCGCAATGCGAAAATTGTTAAAGTTTATTTAAATATTTTCATATGTTTTTCTACAAAAGCTGTACATTTAGAAGTCACCATGGACTTAAGCACTGAAGCTTTTATAAACACACTTAACCGCTTTATCAACAGACGAGGACTTTGCTCTGACATCTATTGCGACTGTGGAACTAACTTCACGGGCGCCGCTACAAAATTAAACAAAATCTATCAGGCATATCTCACACTAAATAATTTCAAAAATGACATAGCAAATTTCGGTTCAACCTACAATATTAAATTTCATTTTTTACCTCCTGCTGCTCCACATCAAGGAGGATTGTGGGAAAGCGCAGTTAAAAATGCCAAGCATCACTTAACACGCACGATAGGAAAGCAAACTTTGCACCTCATGGACTTTATCACGCTTACTACCAAAGTAGAAGCAATTTTAAATTCAAGACCGCTAATACCGTTATCAAACGACCCTTCTGACTTAACCGCACTCACTCCTGGTCATTTCCTAACAGGATGTCCACTTGTCTCTCTTCCTGAAGAAGATGTATCACAACTTCCACAAAATAGGTTAAAATATTGGCAACAAATTCAAGCCTTCACCCAACGCTCATGAAAGCGATGGAGCATGGAGTGTTTACATACGCTCCAACAACGAGTTAAATGGACAAACCCATCGGAGAACTTACAAGTAGGAGATCTCGTATTAATACACGAACATAGTTCTCGTCCACTCTACTGGCCAATGGGTAGAATCATCGCTACGCATCCTGGAAAAGATGACGTCACCAGAGTTGTTACCATACGCACCGCATCTGGAGTCCTTGTGCGACCTTCAGTCAAGATATTTAAATTACCAACAGAAGATATCAACTAAACCCTCAACATTTGTATATAATTTCGCTTAATTTCAACCAATGCTATGTTCAAACTATTTGGAAACTATCGATTGAAACAATGTTTCAAGGGCGCCGCTATGTTCAGTGCCAACGCGTCCATTTAAAATTACCGCTCCCTGCTCTTGGTTGTGCTACCGAACAGAGCACGGAACCCTTCAAAACGGAAAAAATAAACCAATTAATTTTAACGCTTCTGTTCGATCATACGATCCATCCAGCGTTCTGATTGGTCGATAGTTTGAACGCCTGTTTCCCGTTTTTCTAAAGAATATTCAGTCTACCGCTGTCTCTCACGCTGACTCAACGCACCTCGTAGAGGTTTTAATTTGGTTTAAGTTACTAACCAACGCTACAATCGGTCGGAGTCTTTTCGGCTGTCTGTCACGCTTACTCAACGCACCTCGTAGAGGTTTCATTTTTGGTTTAAGTTACTAACCAACGCTAATTCAGTCTGCCGACGCATTCCGTCAAGTTGACTCCACGCACCTCATAGAGGTTTTAATTTTGGTTTAAATTACTAACCAACGCTAATTTTATTTGGAATTATCCAAAGTGTTAACGCTTTATACTTTTTTTTTGTTTTACGGTACAATCTGACTTTTATCCCGTCTGTTGGGAAACTAATTGATTTACTTGTACATATGTGTTATACTAAATATCTATTGAATTGTAAATTGTGAACTGTGTATGTGTGTCAAAGTGATTTTAAATAGTGACTAACGTGAAGGACGACGTATCTCAACAAGCGACGCCCTGACTACTGCCAGAATACTACAAGTACAAACCTCGTGCAATTAAAAGGTACTGTAATTCTTTGCAATTCAATCTGTATAGTTATTTAGTTATAATCATATGTGTACAAACAAGGTTCCTAAACACTTTAGTTTTAGGTGGTCCTCCGAACTTATATTTATATAGTTATCGCAAAACCCAACAGCGCTCGCTAAAAAAGGGTTTAAAAAATTTGAAATTTTAGGGGGGTTTGGGGGATCAAAGTTATTAAATCACGATTTCTTCAAAACTACCGAACGGATTGAAATGAAATTTGGTATGTAGCTTCCTCTAGGGCCATAGGTGCTCACTAAGAAAGGGTATGAAAAATTTCGAAATTTTAGGAAGGGTTTGGGGGGATCAAAGTTACTAAAATCATAATTTCAGATCTTTTATTATTTAAGATCTATATATATAAAAGCCAAATACCACTCACTGACTGAACACTTAAAAAGAATACAATTACGTTAAAAAGACTGAAAATACCAACCATCACGGGCAACTCCGTATGGGTCAGCTAGTTTATTAATAAACCCGAGAAGCGCAAATTGCACTGAAAGTCAAGGGTATGCCACAGCCATCCCAAAATGATAGGCCTATTTAACCCTAGAACTGGTCAGTATATTTTTCTAGAATGGTAGGGCAATTTTAGCCATTTTGCAACATATTTTTTATTGATATTGATAAAATACCAACCACCACGGGTAACGCCGTACGGGTCAGCTAGTCATAATATAAAATCTACATCATAAAACAAGAATATCAAACAGGAACTTTTAAGAACATGAAACAAACATATACAAAGCTACAATTTTTAGAAATGTTAAACAATGAGAACGAAACACAAACTTGTACTTAAAAAATACAATTATTCCAAATCTTTACATAAAAACATTATTTATCATTTCTTTCAAGCTGAATTTATTTGTCAGTTGGTGAGAAATTGAACCTTTTGGGATTCTTTACCGTACGCCCTCGTCTTATCCATGTTTTGAATAACATCACTATCCCCTATTTTATTAGTCATTTACTATTTCGGTTATACTTCTTCAGTCATCTTTAAAATTATTTATATGACAACGATTTCTTCTGTGAGAGTTGTCGTTCTCATCTTTGACAATGTAGGATCTTGGTTGTTGACTGAGCTGTCTGACAACCATGTGTCCATTATGAATGAGGTTGTTTTTTGAACATTACATTTT
>JAGFPH010005562.1:68205-79115 GCA_018207615.1 Philaenus spumarius
TTCTAACTAGTGGGGCTTTATAAAAGGAAAATAATACTATTATTATAGTATATTCCTTCAAAGCAATAGGCGCATTATCCGTTACTTATTCCCATTGTCCACAGCATCTGGAACTGTATACGATACGTTTGTGATAGTTTTGCTTAGGTGATCTAATTTAGTGAAACAAAGTGAAATAAGTTTATAAAATAAGAATTTTTAAGTGTATAGTGTACAGTTCAATTCTATGATTTATTCTATACAATTTGTAATTATAAAATTTAATTTTCAAGTAAAACATATATTCCTAAAAAATGTTTCAAAATAGGCTTAATTTTGTTAGCGGTCTTGTAATTGGTACATAAAAACTGGTGATTTAAAAAAAAAATTTTTAAATTGATGTATATTTGTATACATTTCTATTTAAAACTAAATTACAAAACTATTGTACATTTTGAAAAAACTGTTTACTATTTTTTATATAGCCTAAAATTGGATTTTTCCATTACTGGAATTTTTTGCTTCTTGAACTAATAACTTTTTAAATTTTACTTCAATAAATTATTTTGTTGTATTTATGAAAGCTTTGGTCCTTTTTCTATAAAAAAAGCTGCAGAACTCTTTTGGATTGGGATATAATTACTTTGGCGAATTTTTGAAAAAAATGCTTGCAAATCCCACAAAATACGGGCAAATTAACAAGGACAGTTCTAGGGTTAAAAGTAAATGTAGCCTACATGGCAATGAAAACATGTGAAACCAAAATTGTTGGAAATTTATGAACGAAGTAAATTGCTGATTTGGAAAATAGAGCCAGGCTTGTAGCTGACATCAGCTATCTATTATCAACCTCATGCCCAGCCACACCTAGTGTAAGTGAGTGTGAGTAGGAACAGTGCATATACAGTGTTCTATGTTTCGTGTGCTACTTGCTAGTTTGTTGTGACGTGTGATCTCAGGCTCAAAGTTGTGCCAGTGGAGAGTGGAGTTTTGTGATTTTATGAGACTAACTGATGCCATTACAAAACATACAAGTTTGTATACAAGTAAATAAATATCAGTACCAATCTTTATGATTTATTTATTCAAAGTATGATTTAACAACAAGAAACAAAACCCGGAACTCCCCCTCTTCCACTGTGGGTGTTCCATATCCCCTCCCCTTCCCAAAACTACCACCCCGTCCAGACGTTCTGGATGCGCCCTTGGATGTAATATAACGAAAGGATTGTTTAATCACTGTTTTCTCAAGATTTAGGGCTGGGCTCAAATAACAACTAATGCTTTGACTAAAAAAAATCATACGAACCCAAGATTGCAAATGTGTGTCACAGTAAATTAAAAATTGTTCCCGCATGAAGAAAAAAATCCTTGTATTTCTTAGTTCCCTGTCTTTACCAGAGTGAAACCCTCTATTTCACCATTAGCAAAGTATTTTATATTAAACTCTCACGGCAATAAAAATACAAAGAAGTTAATCTGTAAAATAAATAACAAAATACTTGCATATTATTCTTAACTCTTATCCAATTTTACAACAGTAACATTTAGGATTCACGAATGAACCACATGAGGATTTAATATTACACTAGGTATGAGATAAGACAATCTATGATAAAGGCTAACGGAAATGCATGAAACTTAATATTTAAATATAAATGTTATAATAACTTGATTCACTGATAATGTGTCCTTAATAAGAAGAACAAGACAGGGACTTATCAATAAGAGAATTGGTCTTGTAAGCTAAAAATATAGATAAATGCATTTAAAACAAGGTTACAGACTAATGAGAGATGTAACTTTGATGACTTTTCATTTATTAAAGTTGACACTTTTAAATATTTAGAAAAAAGTGGAGACATAAAACCAGAGGACGGATTATCACAGTTGCAAATTATGCTATAGGCCAGTGGTTCTCAAAGTGGGTGCTGCAACCCAATTTTTAAACTTTGATTCGCCCGGCCTGTGCTTTAATTGTGAGAAAGTTTTTGTCAATATGTCAGCTTATCAATATAACCTACATTACTCAAGTAACAGATTTTTGTATTACTTGTAATTTTGTCCACATGTAATAATCAAGTAACAAAATATATACAGTACAGACACTAACTATTTTTTCAAACTCAAAAAACATTTAAAAAAGAATAAAGTTAATAATGTTACTTTTTTCTCAAAAAAAAAAAAAAAAAATAAATAAAAAAGTATTTGTACAGGATTGAATACTAGGACAATATCTTAGCAACAAAACACTATAAAGTTCACTAGAACATGTTAAACCATTCAACAATGTTGCCAATTTTAGTAAATGCTTGCGTAAATGACAAAGTAGACCCTGATATTTTAGGGCTACCCTAGAATGTAAGTGCTGGACTCTAAATAAAGAAATATAAATTATTTTGTTAGACTACTAGCATGTCTCTATTTCCCTATATTATAGACAACCGCAAATATCAAATAGTTATGGTTTATACAATCTAACTTTATATACAAATACTATTTACCTTTTTCATGTAGAACATTTGACCAGTATAGGTGGTCAGTATGGTGATTTTATCAGGAGAATATCCTTGATTAAGCAAATAAGTACACAGAGCTATGAGGAAATCTGCTTCGTGTATGTTACGTCTGCTTGCAGAGTCTGCGACCTTAAATTGAAGAAAAAAGAAGTAATAATCTTATTCGATTAAATCTTGCTTAGTCCTTTAGTTTTTGTGAGTAACTGCACAATATAAAAACAAGGGTTACCTATTTTTTTAAGTAGTCCATTTGCTCTAGCTTAGTAAATTTCTTGTACCTGTTGAAATACGCTATCACTCAAATTCCACCATACCTTGCGCACAAACTAAAGTGGTGCTGTTAATAGCACAACAAATCCCACCAGTAGCAGTTTTATTCCTGTCGTCTAATTAAAATGTTATTTAGCGACACCTGCTAAAATTAGATTCTATATTTTGCTAAGGAAATCGCCTTCTGAAACTTAAGATGTTGACTGAAACCTATGAAAAAGAGACAATGAAAACATTACATGTGCACAAGAGTTAGAATCGTTTTTATTAAGCTTTGATGACGATCCATGCTAAGAGTGACCTTTTACTTCTATAATATTGAAAAAACATCGAGCACATTCATAATATCAGACAGATAACTACTGACAGACAAAATCGCAGTCAGTTTATCATACCCATGAGCAAAAATAAGCATTATCAGCATTGATGCAGATGGAAACGGTTTTTTTAAAAAAAAACGTGATTAGATATGAAACAATGGTGAGTGAGAGTACTTTGCTAAATATTGTCCATCTTTAGGTCTTTCACCATCTAAAGATGTTAGGCCAACATCAAGAACCAGTGTTTTACCCAGGAAACACTAAGCCAACTGCAACAATCATTTCAGGAACTTAAAGGTAAGAATTAAATAATTTAACTTTGATTACCTTCACAATATTAACAAGTCTTACCATGTCCTCATAGTTCTTATGGGTAACAAAATACACATTAGATGTGATGCCTTTGATGTCTGGTCTTTTCAATACGGACTCATGATTGTGCAAGTTTTTGTAGATGGCGGGAACAATCAATGAAACAATCTCAGGTCGCATACGGTGTTGAGTTTCCAATATATTACAATCCATGTTATTACGAATCATCCTTTCAAATAGAGAAATGTCCAGATGATACTTTAAAGCAAGTTTGTACATACTCGGGCTCGGACGTAATTGTTCATGGTCGCCTTAAACAGCATACAAAACATAGTCTATTATTTTGCCATTGAATATAAAGTGTAATATACACTTTATAAAAACTACTAGACTTTTTTAACAATAGTGTAATTTGTAGTACATAATTCACAAATGTAAATAGGGGAAATTCATTGTTTGCACAATGATTCGATAGTTTCATATATTTTTGTATATAAATTGGATCAATTAGATGATTGATGAATTTTTTAAATTATTCCATACAATTTTTAATTTAAAATTTGTTGAGTAATGCACTATCTTTGGATGGTAGAATTTGTACCTGTCATACTCTTTTTGGACCTCTTATACAACAATATATAGTCTCTAAATAGCTTTAATTGAGGAGTGAACCATTTTAACATTGGTCTCGAGAAAAGTCAACTTTAACTTCCTTAATTCTACAGTGTCCGTTAAATAAACCTGTCAATACAGAAATAAAACAATCAAAAGCATTGTTATATATGTACTATTAAATTGTTCATGTTTAACTTTCTAAAACTAGACAACATCCCAGCATGATCGGACAAGCAAGGCTGTACCTGACAATCCACATTTTCTTTACTAACATTAGTCACTATATTGTCTAAGCAAGCATTCACCCCTGTTGTTTCCTTCATTCGACCAATATAAAGTATAAGAATGTAATAAATGGTTTAAAGTACTGGAACATCTATTAAAATTCACATTAAAGTCAGATGAAATTACCAATTTACAATGTATATATTTTCTACTAAAAAAACGTATAAGTTGATCAGTAGTAGAAACTTGCTTAAATCAGAATCCAGAGTTCTATAAACAGTTGCAACAATTAAATTAATGTGAGACAAAAATATAGCAGGGGATCAGAAACATAATTCATACAAATTTTAGTGACATCAATTATTGTGAATTCCTTACTTTGTCAAAATACAACAACCACCCCTTATTTTTTTCTCTGCAGTATATGTTGGCCATAACACAGCCTTTAGGAATGTACAAGGAAGACTCTTGCGGGCAGAGCCAGTGCTCATTAAGTGTAACAACATTATAACTAAAACTATCTAATCTAGCCATATGACTAACAAATCATCAGCCTTATTCCTAATAGATTGAATGTTCAGATGAAACAGTGTGAAGTAACTTTCTAAGGAAAGTTTGAGGTTTTCAGAAGTCACTGCTCTAAAAAAAGTCTTCCTAATAGCATATAAACACATTAACAATTAATTGCTTCTGTAGCTACAACCGCCCTCTTCATTTAAAGCCAATCCATCGTAGTAGTTTGACTTTGTCTTGATATTTTCTGAATCTGTTGATCCTTCACTGTACAGATTAACTCACAGTATCTCTTATACAACACCCTTTTACAAGTATATTTAGGTAAATTCCTTGTCTAGTAAAATGTTTATTCTGCAATCTGGTTTAAAAAAAAATGTATACTTATATTTGTAGATATTTTATCTGCACAGTTATTTATTGTTTGGTGAATTATAGAATTTGCAAATTTCACATCAGATTTAAAATCAACACTGAATGGTATCTCAGTAAAATCAGACTAGTCACTTTTGACAAAGGCAGAACCTTATAAAAAGCACTACAAATTTTTTACTGAAAAGGATGTTCCCTATACACATTATTTGCTCCAACCATTATTATTATGAAGTAATTTGTGATAAAATCCTTAGCAAGAGCATTAAAATTATCTATCACGTTATCAAAAGGAGCACCAGGTTTCAATTTTGCACTCACATCATAATTTGCACTCTACAATGACTGACAGGATCAAAACTTTCTTTATTCCTACAGCTGCACCTGGCTTGATTACACTTGTGACACTAGTATTATGTATTTTCTTAGTAGCGAAAATGTTCATACTTATTTTGGCCTTCATTTTCTGCTAACGCTTGAAATTGATTATTAATTATAACTGGAATCAAATTTCCCTTGCCATTAAATTATATTTTTTCTTGTTTTTCTTCTATAAATTTGTTGCCAATCATCCTCTGAGTACTTTTGCAATACAAATTCAAATTTATCTGTCCTTCATTTTTTTGTGGGATTCTAATTTATTTTTTACATCTTCCATATCCAAACGAAACATCTCGGCAATTTTTTACCCTAACAACCATTTCCAATGTTCCTATTTCTATCAATTTGATCATTTTGTTCCTTGTTAGATTGACTATGACATGGTTCATCTATCTTTTTACAAACCAAATTACTCATTTTGTGTTTGTACAAGAAAGTGAAATTTGACTTTATATTTTTTACAACTGATGCCTCAAACTACTTTTTTTATAAATGTAATTTCTTTGTGGCAAATATATTTTTTCACATTTACAATTCTCATCATTTAGAAGATTTTCATTTTTTTTATTTTTTCACTGTATTTTTTAAATTTGTTCATTCGAAACTTTAATTTTATTTTCATCTTACTCTTCTTCAATAACACGTTTTCAATCTCTAACTGTCTTCTATTTTTTTCAAACATTAGACTAAGGTTCAGTTCTTTAGTTTCTTCTAAGTACCCCCAAAAGTCTACACTCTTTTTCATCCACACATTTATATCATTCATCGAATAAATTTAAAACTTTAATTACAAAATGAATAATATTCACAAAGGCGTCCTGATTAACACTATCGGCAGACAAAACAATGTCAAACGTTAAGTTGTAAATTATAGATATTGTTAATTTCTAGTAAAATTTAAATTGTGGTGTTGACTTGAAACAGAATTTTGATTTGTTTATGTTTTGATCTTGCATGATTTGTTCTTTTGAATTTGATTTTAAGTATAATTTTCTGGATTTCTTTATTCATAATGAACTTTGTTTTAATTTGATTTCATTAATGTTCAAATTAATATTATTTTGATTTGAAAGAGAATTTTAATTTAGTTATTTTTAATTATATGTACTGCTTATGACATACTTTAATAATAATCTTTGTATCTTTTTAGTTTTATAGATTGAAAGACATTTCTCGAACAAATTGTAGATTTGGAGTAATCCATTTAGAGTTCAAACTTTCTGAATATTTTTCTCATGATTGAGGGGTCTGTGTAACATTTCCAGTTTGTGAAAGAAGATATGTTTCAATCCTATAAGTTTTATTTTAAAGAGAGCAAATACTACATTTTTATCTATAACTCAAAATATGAGACCGAGTATCACGTAAAAAATTAAATCATAGATAAAATACAGTGGGGAATGAACTGGACATAACTATGAAGTGCACTAGTGAATCTAGACTTTAACAAAAAACCTGAAACTGAAATGTGATCCAAATAAAATTTCTGGCTTTAAAAATATAAAAATCTATATAGACGATATATCATAAAAGCAGTGGCACAGACTTCCGTCTGCACCGTAGAGCAAGAAAGGAACAAAGTGTTCTTTTTCACAAAATGGATGACAAGTGAGACGGTGGCACAGTGGTGCTGGTGAAAAATGAATTAACATTACAATTTTAATTTTGAACCATTGACTGTTGAAGGAAAATCTGTTATGTTATGTTTCCCTTATGAACAAACATTTAAAATTAGGATTGAGACTGTACAAAGATCACTTCCTTGCAGTTTTCTTGATACAAAATATTTAAACTTTTGAGTAAATTGTAATAAATCGTTCAATTGAAATACAATAATTTTACTATTCAAAATACTGCAGTAGAGCGTCGATAATCCGAACATCAATAATCCGAAACGTCATAAATCCGAACGCGTTCCGAGGCAGCCCCTGCAAAAATTTTGTTTTCGCAAATTCCAATTCCGTCGATAAAAATTTCACAAAAATCTTCATCGCAGTTTGACATTATTATCTCTTTTTAAACACTTCTTAATATACCTGCTCTCACAAGCCCTCACAGCAGACTGGCTGTCAGTATGTCACGCTAATAAGCTGCTTTAGCGCTAATAAACAAACAGCGTGTTTGTCTGAAGGTTGATCGAGGCAGGGCGGGGCAGCAAAGTAATACTAAACAATTATAATTGGTTGTACGTAAAATCCGTAAACAAATTTAATGTAATGTTTAATTTTTTACAATTAAGAATAACATTGTAAGCTTAATAAAGACAAAATAGACAACATGAAAAAATGTGGTGTTTATAAGCTAACTTGTATCATCTGTAATGCAGCTTATGTAGGCCAAACAGGCCATAGTTTTAAATGTAGGTTAAGTGAACATGAAAGAAGTTGGCGGTTGGGTCATAATGACTCCAGTTTCTCTAACCATCTAAAAAATTATTTAGTGTCAGATTTTTCCAATAATATTAACTTTAAGATTCTCCATGTCAATGATAAAAGTAGGAAATTAAATTCCTTGGAAATGTTAGATATTAAGAGATTATTTTGTACAGATGCTAGCCTTGTATTTAACGATCAGGTAGAATTTTTGTCTAACTCGCCTCTACTAAACCCATTGTCAACCTTATGACCATACATACCCCACGCCCCCCCTTCCACTCTCTTTTCTTTTTCTTTGTTGTGAGTAACTGTTCTATGTTTGAACACGTTTGTTTTTCTAATATTCTTTAGTCTGTAAAGCTGCCTCGTCAATGCCGTCATGGGCAAAAACTTGGTCGGCAAGATTCACCAATAAAAACTTATAGAAATTACAAATAATTGTGTTTGTCTTTTAATTAATGAAGTTTCATAATTGAACAATTATGTTACTACAATTCTTATATTTTATAAAAAATCTTTATATACATTATTAATGGAGCATAAGCCTTCTTTCAAATCGTTTTGAAAATCTTTCAACTAGGGCACTTAGTTTTTCATCTTGCATGTACTTTAATGCCATTTCTTGTTCGATGGCCATCAGGGCAAGTCCACTTAGGCGTTCTTCCTTCATGGTGCTTCTCAGGTATGTCTTCAGTCTTAGCAACATAGAGAATGACCTTTCAGCACTTGCTGTTGTGATAGGACATGAAAGTGATATTTCGAACAGTTGCATACCATCTGGTGCATTGTTTTGAAGGTCATTAATAATGAAAAACTAAGCTAACTCTTGGAAAGTTATGCTTATAGTTTTTTGTTTGTTTTGACAAAATTATTCTTTTCATAGCAGTGAAAAACTTGAGCTGCGCGGAGAAGCTTGAAGACAAGTTATAAAACTTTTGAATGTTCAGAACAGCATTGCTGTCGATGTTATTACTTGAGCTGCTCGGAGAAGCTTGAAGACAAGTTATAAAACTTTTAAATGTTCAGAACAGCATTGCTGTCGATGTTATTCCAGTCAAATAGTAGTTGATCAACACTATTGATTTTGTCATAATTGTTTTTGGAAAATGAGATTGTAAGTTTGTAATTACTATATCTAGCCCAGCAAAGAAGAGGTTGACTTTAAACAATTGTTCAGGTGATTGGTGATGGAATGAAGACTCAGACAAGTTACTAGCTTCAAGTTTTTTGGGGATTTTCCATTTGAGAGGTAATGAAGATCATATTATATTCTTTGTAAGACCACGTGTTTCTACAAAATTTATTCGCTTTCTGAATTGCTGATATGTATATATTACAGATAAATACCTTTAATAGTAGTCCATTTAATTCCTATATAAAGGTCTTTGAGCACACAAAACTTTTATGGCATATTCCTTGCAAAGTTCTTCTGTTTCGTTCCATATCTGGGCAAATTCATCGTCATTTCTTTCAAGTTTTAAACAGTCAATTACTGCCTCAACTTTTCATTTAAAAATCAAAAATCATTTTGTTAGTGGCAACCCCTTTGTTTTCTATTTTAATATAAATGCTCATCCAATATCTAGTCATAAATTTTTTTTTTCTTGTTATACTAAAATATAGGTCTACATTTTATTTAAGACATGACGTAAATATTCAGACCTAGTAATTAAGTTTGACACCAGAGTTCTACATTCTATACCTTAGCACACAAAGATTTACAAATGTCAACACATGTACACAAATTTAACCAACATCCTAATTAAACTAGCTTACAGCCAAAAAACCACTATCTCAAATTTTTATTTGTGTAGACTTTGCTTAAGACAGTAGGCCTATATAATGAATAGCTCCAAAAGTAGACTACTTTAAATGTGAAATTCTTCTAATAGGCCTACATTGAACCCAAAATAATAACTTTATAAAAATCTGACTTGTTATGAAATATTGAGGAGTCAGAGTGACTGTTAGGCTGTGGAGAGAACAGAGAGCTTATATTTAAGTTTAAAATTTATAAATAACTATATGATTACCTACAACTTACCTATGAGTACGAGTTTTTTACAGTGTTTTGTTAGAGTAGTGACGACGTGTGCTTCGAATACTTCAGCAGCTTCTTCTACGATTACTTAAAGCAAAAACAAGCAAAGAATTATCTAAATTGAACATTTTTTGTTTTTGACGTCTTTACTTTATACAAGTTAGACTAATGACGACAGGGGAGCAGAGTATAGCGCAGGTAAATCCATCGCCAGTAACTAAGTTCGTACCTACCGTTACATGCAGTTATGCTGGACCCTGAAAAACTGCCGTAACACAAATCATAAGACTTTTATAAATTCTTCCTACCTTTAACATGGATCCAAACTGCCAGGATGCTTGAGTATACCTCTCACAATAGGAAAATTACCAATTTGAAAGAATTAGATTAAATATAAATTTGAATAATGATTTCTGTTTATTAGAAAATAATTAATATGCCCTTAATATACGTACATATAAAAAATATAAATACTAGCCCTCCCTTAATTAAAATTATATGAAAATTCCCTCCCAAGCAAGATATTATTTTAAACAAAACTTATACACACAAAACCTTTTTGTTTTACAGCTTACATACAGTTTACAACAAATCTTTAAATATACACACACTTAGTTGCATATCCTGGTACCAGTCACAAGGTTACTATAATTTATAAATTATTATCACAGTACATTAAACACAATATTTTTATGTATTTTAAATATAGTTAAATATAGGAGGAATAAACAAAATAATTAAATTACTAATTAAAAAAAAGGTTATGAGACGTCTCTCATGCAAAATTACTAATTAAAAAAAATGTTATGAGACGTCTCTCATGCAAATTTAAAAAAATTTAATTTAGGAGGAATAAACAAAATAAATAAATTACTAATTAAAAAAAAGGTTATGAGACGTCTCTCATGCAAATTTAAAAAAATTAAATTTAGGAGGAATAAACAAAATAAATAAATTACTAATTAAAAAAAGGTTATGAGACGTCTCT
>JAGFPH010005562.1:79125-90704 GCA_018207615.1 Philaenus spumarius
ATTTAGGAGGAATAAACAAAATAAATAAATTACTAATTAAAAAAAAAAGGTTATGAGACGTCTCTCATGCATATTTAAAAAAAAATTATTTAGGAGTTACAAACAAAATAAATAAATTACTAATTAAAAAAAAGGTTACGGTATGAGACGTCTCTCATGCATATTTAAAATAATTTTGAAAATTAACCCTTTGGGTTTAAAAATCTAAAATTAGCTAGCAACTCCACCATTTGTTTAGTTATATATACTAATTTACCAAATTTGCTAATCTAGCACATATAACCTTAAAGCCTAATTATTAGAAATTGAAGTATATCTTTTTCAAAGAAAAACTGTTTATTTAAAGTTCATTTTAAATATATTTCATTGTAAATTCCTTTGAAAGTTCCTTTAAACAGTCAGCCTAGGATAATGAAGGTTGAGAAGTTTCTTTTTTGTTTTAAAGTTGGATGAATTAATTTCCAGAACTGGAACCCAGTTTGATACTGGGCTGAAGCTGTACTGAATTAAATCGTTTACTGTGTGAGATGATACGACACTTGTCTTTACGAAAATAATTATAAGAACTTTTATTGCCGATTTTAAATTTGATTTAACATACTTAAATACGCATCTTCTAATAAACCCAGCTCGGCCTGCAGTTCCATATGTCTCGTTCACTCGTTGTAGATTTATTGAAAATCACAAGGCTTTATCATAAAGCCGTTGAACCTTGGTCGTCAGCTGTTCCAGAAGATAAGCTTTTAAAATGACAAATTTGCCGTTCGGTGTTGCCCTCTGGTGCACAAGGTTGCAGCTGTCTATGTTTAGCGAATGTAACTAAACGTCACACTACCTAACCTGTATTGAAAGTTCCAACTGCAGCAGACTGGGCAATGTCTTTAGCTTCTCGACTGCTCTGCTTTAGTTTAAATTGAACTAATACTACTATATTTATAATTATGTATTTTTCTTAATTTTACTCTGCAAAATTATGGCTCCTGCTTCAGAATTTTTTAGCTTTGGATGTTTAAATTTGAGGTTAAGTGGAAGAAAGGACCCAATGGTCCTAACTTCGCCTCAATAAATGAATAAAGATCATGAATGATTCGTTTATAAAGAATGGGTTCCAAGGGGGATCAGAATGATTTAGATCTTGATTATTTGATGACCTGGATCACCAACAGCCAAATTAAATAAATTACATGTTACGAATATTTTGTCAACTTCTAACTTAGGCCTATAACAAAATAATGATAACACAAACTTAAAAGTTGATAGGAAACTAAGAACAATACAATGTAGGGAAGTAGGCTGTAATTTATATAAAGAAAAAAGATTGGTTCATGACCCGAAAGGAAAGACTCATTCGAGAACGAGAAGGGAAGACCAAGACTGATTCGGTCATTTCAACCATTTTTCGTTCATCGTTCCATTGAATCCAGGTCAGGAGTCTGTCATTTCAAGTCTTTTGGATCAGTAGAATGTCATTTGACTCTCAGTTCATATCACAATGAAACATATCTTGTGTAAATGTAATCCTGTATATTCTTTTGTCGCTTATTGATTTAAATAACTGATGTAAGTTTCATGTATGAAGAAAGAACATAAATTTTAAAATGGAAAAGATGCGTGAGTTGTGTGCATAAATGATCCGAATGAACGGGTCCAAATGATCCGGATATTTGAAATGACCCATTTTGCCCATCACTAATACTGTCAACAGGTAGTAATTACATTGTCCCTAGACAGGATACTAGAGGCTTTTCCTGACTCTAAAAGTTTGGCTTACCAGCATGGGTTTCCCCAGCAATTTTCCCCAGCAATTTTCCCCAGGGATTTCAGTGAGCACAATTTCATTAGGGGGGGGGGATTATGCCAGATTATACAGCACCCATATTCATCCCATTTCCCTAAAAATCGGAGTAAATTTTATGCGCATCATAGCAAACCAATTTTAAACATATAACAATTCAAACCCTGTAAATGAAACTTTGAATAGGTAACCTATAAGTTAGTAAAATGCATAGAGTTAGGCCTAGTTAACCAAAGACAAGTATCTATCTATATTTATATATTCGATTTCAAAAGAACCAACCTCAATTAATTAATGTACAAAAATAAGTAATACCAATGTCCTGACCGCTTAAAGTCTAATCCAAATTAAATAGAATCATTTAACCATATGAAATTCTTTTAGGTTAACTCCAAGATGTAAGCCTAAATTGCTATACAAATAGAAAACGATGTATTTTGATAACACAAGACACTCACATATCGAAGTTGGATACAATAAGCCATATTATAGGGGATAAACAGTAAACTTTTATTAAAAGTCAATTTTAAATCAAACCTAACACTTGAAAACAAACATCGTTACTCTGTTTTGTTTACAAATAAGAACACGTGTCACGTGTCTGACTGAAATATTCGAGTCGGCCATTTTGATAAATTCGTCGCTAGGCAACCGTTACTAGGAGACAAAGATGACGTCATAGTCATTGCAAGGTCTAGTTTGATAAACAAGCGAAAGAGAAATAGTTACGTAGAAATATTCAAAACATAATTATAATTTTGTAAAGTAAGTTAAGATATTATGTAAAATAAATTAAGTAAACAATTTTAATATGTAAGAGAGAAGCAATATATTGTAGAATAATAAATTAACCAATGTGTAAAAAGGACGAATCAGAAAGCTCAATCCATACGCGGCTAGAAGAAAAACTTTAAAACCGACGCTAAGGAATCGAGTTGAGGACGCCAAGATATATAGATGTGTTATTGTGATCTCCAGTTTTAAAAGTGATATAAAAGTAAAATTTGTGTTTTCGGACTAACAAGAACTACTAAAATGATAAGTATAACCTGGTGAACATAATGAACTAAAAATTTTAATAATATTACAACTATAACTATTTTAAAAGAGCTTCAAAGTTTCTCAAGAACATTTAAAAGACTTTTAAAAGATTTTGTTTCTATTCTATAGGCCTACCTAAAGGACATAATATTTTGTGTACTGGTAGTTAATCCATATAATTAAACTTCAAAATTTAAGAGTATTTACGTATAATCTACTTGGAAAAAGCCAGCACGACCACCCTACCCCGAGATATACATATATTCACCACAGAATATAGAATTATATTTTAAGGACCATAAAAGACCTTCTGAGCATTTTTATGTAAATTATTGAATCAAGAAAACACTTGTAATTATGTTGTAATTTTAACCTGAATAAATTGGTATTTGTAACCCGCTTTTATTCATTTATACAGAAATAGCCTAGATAGAATCTTAGTGACTTATATTAGAAGATATTCCAATGGCAAGTTTTATCAGAGAAAATAATGATTAGAGTTATTCCAAAATTTAATAAATTCATAATAATAAAAGAAAAAAGAGTGTTGTAGTTTTGTAAACAAATTAAATATTTTTTATGTTTAAAAAAATGAACAAGTCTATTCTAACATGTTACCTAACTAACTTAACTTGTCACTGTATATTCTGAAGTTAACCAATTATTACTTAAACAGACAAATATTTTCTAAGATTATAAAAAAAACAAATACATTACAATTACTTACCAATTTCAGGTTTAACATCTTCAAGCATCGAACGGAGTCTAGCTGCAGTTGTTGTAGTTAAACCAATAATTTCCATTGTTTTTAAACATTTAGAGTCAAACTCATCAGATATCAGTTTAAGTTGTTTGCTATAAAGGTAATATTCTTTTTGAAGGTTACTCCATTTACACATAAGATCAAGTTTATACATGTTTTTCCAATGGTGATACAACATCCACCGGTTCTCTGGTGAAATCAACCAAATATTTGTTGTATTTCTTAACATTTCCAAAACATCTGGATTAAAATCTAGTTTAGATGATAGTTTTTTAGAAAGATAACTTTTTCTTGCCTTTCCATCGAGAAAATTTCTGTAATTAGCAGAGAAAAAAATTTCTTTTAGGTCTTTATCAATGCTTTCTATTGGCTGTTCGACATTTAAGTTTTCTAGTTTTTCAATTTCATTATCATCTAAGAATCTCTTTTTGAAAATTAATTCATCAATTATGTGATACCTAATGTTCTGAATTTCCCTGTAATCTTCATTAGGATCAGCTCTATTTATCTCAAATGTTAAATCACTTAATTTTGTAAGTAGTCTATGTATTTCATTTAAATCGTTTTTACAATCGAGATTAACAAATTGCCTTTCAATTTCCAATTGTAGATTCGTTCTAAATTTTTGTCTATTTAATGTCCTTTCAATCTCTGCTCTTCTATAAAAGTAACAGAATTTTGCATGCTCATACTTATGAAATTTTTCTCTAGAATAATCGTCAGGATAATCATCAGGATAATCCCTATTCTTATGATACTTATGTGCTTCAATAAAATAATTATATTGCTCCATCCCTTCACTCGAGACTTCAGATTCACTACTATCAACATCCTCAGTTTCGCTCAATGTATTTTGTTTATTTCGATTTAACCTTATATTAATATTTTCTTTTGAGTATTTATCACCTTCTTTGTTGTCTTCACCATCTAAATTGTCAGAGAGAACGACATCATCCATTAACCATTTAATCCATAATTTTTCATCTGATAAACAGTGGATTCTCATTTGCAAGGGTTTCAAATATTGTTCAATATATTTTATCTGCAACACACCTTCGGTTAAATATTTAATTTGCTTTTCTATAGATACAATTTCAAACATAATTTTATCAAGTTTTCTTTTTACCTCATAATATTTTCTTCGATTATCAGAGTAAATAGAACCACTACCTCTACCCATCTCGTTTATCATTCTTCTGCGTACATAAGAGAAATTATATTCTTCTAAAATTGAGCTTTTAGACTGCCCACCAATCCTTACTAATTTCTTTGTGTACTGCAAAAGTCCTTCCAAGAACTGGTCCAAAGCATGGTTTGTATAACAAATTATCAATATAGGTCCAGATTTCAGTTTTAACAGGGATTCAACAATTTTTAGTCCGATAAATGTTTTACCGGTTCCCGGTGGTCCCTGTATTAAAGTGAACGCTCTTGTAATAGCTGCTTGATACGCTTTGTACTGCGTTGAATCCAAACCGTCTAAAACTGTTAGCGTAGAAGCAGGTTCTTCCTCAACAATTTGGTTCTGCTTAACATGGATAATGTAATCTTCCAAAGGAAATGACAATTTATTGAGGTTCTTTAAAACAGTCAAAACTTGAAAATAAGGCTCAAAAAATACTTCTGGTTCTATCATGACAAAATGATCGCTAAATAAATCAATCGATATGTCTTCCAAATTACCAAACTTAACTTTTAGAAAACCCTGTTTTAAAAGTCTCACATTTCTATTGAAAACTGTTGCTGTAAAAAATGTCTGAAAATTATTATTCGAAAATAAAAGAAGTGATCCGAACATGAACCGCTTAGAAATATACCAATCGATGTATTTAAAACTGTTTCTCGAACATTTTACAGTACATTCAAGATTATTACCCTTTATTTTACTTCCTAATAAACGTACATTCAAATGAATCCTAATATTGTTTATTTTTGTACTTTCATCGAAATTCTCAGAACAAGATAAATACTCTTTCAGGCCTTCTCGTAAAGGACCGACAAAATCTTCCTTATACAATCTAAACTGAACGTCCAAATAATGCTCGACATCCGTGTAAGAACCATCTACGATGTTTTCTCTTAAAAATGACACATTTGAGAACAGATCGCTTCTGGTCGGGTAAATACTAATTGACCGAAACTCGTCCGGAGGTCTTTTGTTCTCCATCTGTTGTAGGCCTACAGAATGGTTACTTTCTTTATTGTTAATAGTTTGGTGTTTTGAATCTATCTGATCCAACAACGTTTTTATTTCAGAACATATTTCATCACTTCGAGAAATGTTAGTTTTGCTTTCTTGAATGTAATTTATAGAAATTTGTGAGGACAAAAGGACTTGTTTCATACGATGATTGGCTGTCATGGGTAGTACAACAAAAACTGACTTTACAAATGCTAAAACATCTTCAAAAAATGTACTTATTTGTTTTTCTGTTAAATTATCTTCTGCTGGTAAGGCCCCGATAAAGTCAGTGAGTTTTCCCAAAAATGCAGGATTACAAGCGGGTGATAAAATAGTTTCCACTCTTAAATCTTCAGAGCTACAAAGCTTCCCTAATAAACTAATTATACAATACATTTGTTTTTTTTCCAATTGTTTTTCACAAAATAAATCTAAAAAGCCAGAATTATTGTCCATAAGAGTAAAAACAACCTGCGATATATCTCCTGAACATAGTTCTTCCAAACGTATTACACTTAAGGCTTTAGATTTGAATTGCTCTCTTGATAATTGTTTATTTCTTTCTCGAGTTTGCGTTATGAATGTTTTATCCTTCTGTTCGCCTTTGAATTTATTTTTGTCATACAAATCTTTGACTACATTACGTGTTACGTTTTCTTGTACAGATGTTTGAGGTTCTTGTTTGTAACACTTCAATACCTGCTCTGTATTGGTGTTACTTTTAGGAATTGCTCCTCTATCAACATTCTTTAAATCATCCGTATCGGCTACATCTTCTTTTTTTAAACATGCGCCCTCATCCTGATGTTCATTCAGTTCTGACCCGTTCTTTCCAGCTTCTTCAGTCCCTACTGAGTTAGCTCCGTCCAGTGTTCTCACAAATTGTTTTGGCAATTCTGCTTTATCTTTGGTTTCTTTGTTGACTCCACGTTTTGATTCCTTTAGTTTTTTCATCAAATACCACATATCATTATAATCCATGGTAAGACTATCATCAGCTCCATCTTTTCTTTTTAAATATGTGCCCTCATCTTGATGTTTATTCAGTTCAGACTTGTTTTTTCCAGTTTCTCTAGTCCCTATTCGGTTATCTCCGTCCTGTGTTTTCCCCAATTGTTTTGGCAATTCTTGTTTATCTTTGGATTCTGTGATCACTGAACGTTTTTTTGATTCCTCTAGCTTTTTCAACAAATACCACATATCATTATAATCCATGGTACGACTATCTGCATTCCTTCAAACAGCATCTGCAACAACAATATATTCATATTAATAATTTAAAGTTATACACAGTTAATCACTTGTATTATTCATCTAAAATAAACACACCTTTCAAACATTTTATTTATTTGCCGCAAACATCATGAACAGGAATTTCCAATGCTAGATGTATAACTTAACTGTTATAAAATTTCTAAAAAGCTTAAAATTGTGGTGACAAAATTTATAATATATAGAAGCTATTCTTACTTCTCATCAGCTAGTAAGTTAACATTAGAAATAAATCATTTAAACACTCAAGTTTTCTGAACTTCATCAACATAAACATTTATTAGAAATCAAAAATGTATCAATATTACAATTTGTATTGGTTTTTATTCTTGGGTATGCCTTGATAAAAGTTCATAGTTACCCTGGCTTAGCTCAATTTTGGTAGAAATTTGCATATCTATTAAAAGGTAAAAGTTTTATTTAATTTCATTGAATTTTAAAAGTATCTCGGGGTAGGCACTCTGCTGGCACTGAATATACCTCCTTAAATTTATTATACGCATTCATATCATTGTAGGAAAGTTCAAAATTAAAGGGACTGTTAATTTAGGATTTGGGTTACAGAAAGTCTTTTGAAGATTTTTAATTTTATATAATTTTAAGTTCTATTGTTCATTCCACGCATTCAATTGTTCATATTTAAATAGTTAAGATAGAGTATACCAATCTCTATTCGAATTAAGTCACTGTTCAGATTATTACTTCATTAAACTAAAAAAAAATTAGCACTGTTTAATTAACACATCTTCTCACGTTGATGGCTACTGTAGGACTCTTTTGAAAAGGACGCCGGTTTTGGCTTGGTGACGCTACAGGTACTACGGGGTTCACATCCTTCCTTAGAGGTCTCTTGACTCTTGTATTTATTCGCATTTTCCATTAATTTGCCAGCGGATGGATACCATGACGTCATCAAAGTAGCTCCTCTGCCGGACCAACGTTCATTTAGCGTAATAAATATAGTGCGTTTGTTATCGTATTTTTCATGGTTTGTCTTTCAAGTTTTGATAGTTATTTTTGCATTACAGATGCATTTTGATTTTACTGTTATATTTTTAAAGAGAATATTGTTTACCGTAAAAGATTTTACCGCGACAAAATAAACTGACTTCTGATTGGTTAACTTACATTTACACATACAAACAGCTGTTATCTTCCATTTTGCAATGGTCGAATCTACATACATTGATACTGTCTAATGACTACTTAAATAATAATATGGATTACAATAAATAATCATTCAGATATAACAATTTGATTTGTATACGCTAAACTTTTATTTTCAGTGTATTAGGTTACGCAATTTAGCGGTCCACGCTAGTAGTGCTAGTACATTGTTTTCACTTTGCGATGGGTTTTGACAGTGTGTTCAATGTTTACAAATGGAATTTCGGATTGTTTTGCTTGAATTCTTTTATTAATAATGTGTGGTTCTATGTGAAGCGTTTTGTGATTGATAAATAAATATATGAATGTGTTGTGGTGCTTTGTGTTGTGAAATTATATTTGTTATGCGTTGTTTTGTTTTGGAGGTTACATTCGGTTTAGGTTACAATTGCTTTTACAATAGGTTTGTTTTGCATTACTTATCTAGTTTACAATTATATGTCGGTTGTATTGAATTTAACCTCTAGATATGGTATTGGCTTTACATTTGCTTGACTTTTAAATTCCTATAGCTAGGCTATGTGTATTTATATTGCATCATAGGCTAGGCTAATGCCTTCAGTTATAATGTCGATTTTACAAGGTTAGGTTCTTGATAGGCTACTTTACATTAGGTTTGATATATTTGTGATTTTGTACTATTATAGATGGCTAGTCAAAAGAATACAATTTAAAAACACAATGGTAACAACTAAGTAATGTATATCTACAATATTAATATATATATATATATATATATATACACTTTTATATCATTATTGCGTCCATGTTAAAGCACTTTACATTTAAAGTTGCGTCCGGGTGCAATGTCGCGTCCGTATAAGGACGCAATAGTACAACCCCATGTTAAACAATTGTGTCGTGAACCAGTGTGATATTTTAAAGAGTAAGCTTGTTCTATATTTCATAAGGTTGCTTAACAAAATATCAAATCATATTTTTTAATTTTTTTTCAGACCTAAAAACATGTTGCAAATATTTGGGTGGACTCAATAATGGTAGGAAGTTAGTAAATGATATACATTTCATAGTTCCGTGTTCTTTCGACAGAGTCGCTGCAGTCGACCTTTGTATATTTTTCATGTATACAGAATGACTAAATTAGTGTCATATTGCGTCCATAAATCTGGCAACACTGTAAAAAAATTAAAATGTAGTTTTCTACATTGATTCTTTTATTCGTAACTTTTAGTTGTCATTTCCCATTCCTTGATTTATTGAAAATAAATATTCGAAGGAGCTACGGCCCTAAAGTACCAATTGTTTTTACTGTTTGTAAACTGTTAACAATAGCGCTTTATTTACATTTCATGACGTCTGAGTAAAGCGGAAATATTCGTTATATTGTTTGAATTTAATTTGCTTATGGGCTACGCCCCAAATACAGATATTATTATTTAATGTTTATAAACTATAAACTGGTGATTTATTTTCATTTGATGTGGTGCGTAAAGCATTTAACTTCCTAGAAAGTCAGGCTTACTTTTGAATATGTACTACGCCCCAACTATATGTACAGTATTGTTATTTACTGTTTACAAACTGTAAAACTATATTATATTTGATGACCAGAGAGTAGAGCGATTGACTTCATGGTTTGGTACGGATCTATTATGCGAAGGGGCTACGCCCCAAATACGGGTATTGATGTTTACTGCTTAAAAAACTGTAAACCATTTTATAACTTTGTTTACACTAACAATAACGTAAAGCGCCCGACTTTATAGTATTGTTCGGATCTATATAGCAATTGGCCTACGCCCCAAATACAGAAATTCTTATTTGCTGCATATAAAGTGTAAAACTTGTCGGTCTATTTACATGACGTCTGAGTTTATCGCTAGTTTACTTGGTATTGTTCCATCTATTTTGCAACAGGGGCTACGCCCAAATACTGAAATTTAGATTTTCTGTTTATAAATTGTAAACAACGTCAATTTATTTACCTATGGTGGATCCTGCGTATAGCGGCCGACATCTTGGTATGGTTCAGATCTATATGGCAATGGGGCTACGCCCCAAATACAGAAATTGTTATTTGCTGCTTATAAAGTGTAAAAATTGTCGGTCTATTTACATGACGTCTGAGTTTATCGCTCGTTTACTTGGTATTGCTCCATCTATTTTGCAATAGGGGCTACGCCCTAATACAGAAATTTAGATTTTCTGTTTATAAATTGTAAACAACGTCAAATTATTTACCTATGGCGGATCCTGGGTATAGTACCCGACATCTTGGTATGTTTTGCCATCTAAAGAGCCATGGGGCTACGCCCCAAATACTGAAATTGTTATTTACTGCATATAAACTGTGAAACTTGTCACTCAATTTACATTTGATGACGTCTGAGTGTACATGTAGTCTACATAGTATGGTTCAGGTCAGTTCTAAAATAGGGGCTACGCCCCAAATACAGAAATGTAGATTTTCTGTTTATAAATTGTAGAAAACTTCAATTTATTTACCTATGGTGGATCCTGCGTATAGCGGCCGACAGCTTGGTATGGTTCGGATCCATAGGGCAATGGGGCTACGCCCCAAATACATAAATTGTTATTTGCTGCTTAGGTGTAAAACTTGTCGCTCTATTTAGATTTGATGACGTCTGAGTTTATGGCTAGTCTAGATGGTATGGCTCGGTTTTATTTTAGAATAGGGGCTACGCCCTAAATACATATATTTTTAATTCTGCTTATAAATTGTAAACTATGTTCCTTTATGTACATTTAGTGAATCCTCAGTATTGTGACCGACTTTAGGAATCGCAATTTGTTTAAAAAAATAACTTCTGATAGTTAGTTTTTAAGATATACACGATTTTCTATAATAATGTACCCGGTTTTCGGTCCTTGGATATAATTTTTAACGGAAATCTATAATTACTAACCACTTTGACTCAAATTTTCAAAAGAAGTTCAATATATCAATACAAAGAACGTACAAAAATTTCATAAAGATGCGTTTAGAATTGCATAAGTTATTGACGTTTACGGGACAATTCTGATCGGTTTAGTTATTTTGATTAAAAAAAAAGTACAACGTTTCCGTAGGTCGTTTATAACTCGTGAAAAATTTAACGGATTTTAAAACTGAAAAAAGATTCAGATTCACAATAAATTTTTCTATAAGATACTATAATTTCATATTTCCAAACGTATTTTTAAATACATAATTAATGTTTAAAATTAATTAAAAAATTTCGATTTATGACTTTTCACGTAAAAGTCAATAACTTCTGCAAATCTAAACGAATTTGTATGCAATTTTTATACCTTCTTTGCATTGGCCTGTTGAACATTTGTTGAAAATTTGAATTGTATCAGTTAGTAAATATAGATTTTCGTAAAAATATTTAATA
>JAGFPH010005563.1:0-16697 GCA_018207615.1 Philaenus spumarius
GATGCACGCAATGCACTGTGTGTTGAAAACACTCCCAATATGGGGGTTAGCGTGCGATGCACGCAATGCACTGTGTGTTGAAAATACTCCCAATATGGGGGTTGTCATGCGAAGCACGCAATACACTGTGTATGGGGGTTGGCGTGCGAGGCACGAAATTTTCTGTGTATTGAAAACATCCTTAATATGAGGTTGGCGTGCGAAGCACGCAATGCACTGTATATTGAAAACACTCCCAATACGGGGGTTGGCGTGCGAAGCATGCAATTCAATATGTATTGAAAAGTTTAGCAGTGAACGTGTTAAAAAGGTTTCAATTCAAATCCCGTTCCTGAAATGATCCCCTCTCCTCCCCCCGAAAAGTTTTCCTGGCTACGGGCTTGGTTAAAACAATACTTGTTAATTAAATATGTTTATATATAGTATGATAGTTTATTTTACATGAGTTCTATTTGAAAGAAAAACCACTCGGTTTAGTGACAAATAAAGATGCTTATTTGTACCACATAAATTATTTGAATTTGTTAAACAAGTGTTTATAAATGACAGGTTAATAATTATTATTAAATTGTTATAAATACTTCGCATTTTTGGTTCAGTTTTTATAATTTTAATATTTTCTATTTAAAGTAATGTCGGTTAATTATTTACATTATTAGTATTGGAAGACTCTTTAGAAGAAAGGAAGGTTACTTAATGACAACTAACTACATCATCTTGTAAATGTAGCTCCGAGTGTCTTATCTCAATTGTAACAGGAGCTCTTAATATGGATGGCCTGTGTCAGCCGCAGTGTCAGGCCAATCTCACTTGACTGTGGTTCCTTGTGCACATATTTGTTTTGTAAGAGACACTGGAGGCAGTTCCATATCATCGTTGTTTCGGCTTGATGTACACCTCGTTATGCTGCATCATTTTCAGTAATGTGGGAATCTTCTGATGAGGACGATAATGCCATCGAAACTTGCATAACACTAATTTTATCTGTACCTTGTTTCAGTTATTGTTTATTAAAAATAAGTAGATAGTTTTGTAATCATTGTGATTTCTTAACATACGAACGTCCAAATTTGAAAACATTTTTGAATAATATTAAATTAAGAACGATTTATATTTTTTCTCACCCTACACAGTAATAATTCTCAGTATGTATCATTTACAGTATGCCATTCTCTTTTCTACAATGTTGTATTTGTTAGTCAATACTGAACATTTATTGACTCGGGTTAATCCGAGTAAAAAAGGTCAATTGTACTATTATTTAATTTTGAACAATTACTTAATTTTGAATGCTTACTTACAGAAGCAGAAATTAGTTTAACGAATCAAACGTCCTTAAATAAATAAATGTGAATAATAATTCAATTGTGTTGATTCTTTCTTTGTATAAAAATGTATTCACACATATATACATTACTAGCTGACCCGTCCGGCGTTGCCCGTGGTGGTTGGTATTTTCAGTCTTTTTAACGTAATTGTATTCTTTTTAAGTGTTCAGTCAGTGAGTGGTATTTGGCTTATATATATATATATATAGATCTTAAATAATAAAAGCACTATTGCCATAATAATAAAAGATCTGAAATTATGATTTTAGTAACTTTGATCACCCCAAACCCCTCCTAAAATGTCGAAATTTGTCATACCCTTTCTTAGTGAGCACCTATGGCCCTAGAGGAAGCTACATACCAAATTTTATTCCAATCTGTTCGGTAATTTTGGTGAAATCGTGATTTAGTAATTTTTACACCCCAAACCCCCCTAAAATTTCAAATTTTTTAAACCCTTCCTTAGCTAGCGCCTATGGCCTTAGAGGAAGCTACATACCAAATTTCATTCCAATCTGTTCTGTAATTTTGGAGAAATCGTGATTTAGTCATTTTTACCACCTCAAACCCCATTAAATTTCCAATTTTTTAAAACCCTTTTTTAGTGAACACTTATGGCTCTAGAGGAAGCTACATACCCAATTTCATTTCAATCCGTTCGGTAGTTTTTGAGAAATCGTGATGAGTGAGTAGGTGGTATTTCGCTTATATATATAGTACCAGGAGACCGAGCTAAAGCTCGATTATAAGCAGGGCTATGATTTCAATAATAAATATTGGATTATTGAGTTTTGAGGTTAGGCCTATAACATTAAATAACTAAATAAAGGGTATATTCAACATTAGGCTTACCTGTAATAAAAATACAGTTTAAAGGATTAACCATAATCTCAACGCTATGCCTCAGAAATAAGTCAGGCCTAAATTAAAGTTTAATATTTCAATATCGATTTAGGCCTAGGGCCTAGTTCGCTCACGTCAATAACTATTATTGCAAATTTCCGTGAACATCGTTTAGGTTAGGCCTATAACATTAAACAACTAAATAAAGGGTATGTTTATTTAGCAGAAGTATTCGTTGCCATGGTAACTATAAATAGATACAACATTTAGGCTTACCTCTAATAAAATATACAGTTTAAAAGAAAGCGGATGATTATTGTAATGGCATTGAAAACATTTGCATCAGCTGTGCTTTGTATTGTTTAAAATGGACAAATTTCACTTTTTAATTTAATAAAAAGACGTAGAAAACGAATTTTCCCAGACTGGTGACCATTTCCAATCGATTTCTCGTGGCCAAAAGCCCCATTTAAAATCAAAAAATGAAAAATCCTTAGGCGGAGATTCCAGATCCATTTAGCAGACAAACAATTATCTCTCGCTTTAGAAGATAATATATATGTAGATTTAATTTTGAAAGAATTTCTTAATTTTGAATGCTTACTTACAGAAGCAGAAATTAGTTTAACGAATCAAACGTCCTTAAATAAATAAATGTGAATAATAATTCAGTTGTGTTGAGTCTTGCTTTGTATACATTTATTTACATATATAAATTATTGTATTTTGGCTTTCAATTGTTTAAACTTTTATTGTTTGGATTAAAAAATATTTTGAAGTGAAATGTATATTAATTTCACTTATTATTAATATCTTAAATCGAAAATTGTAATACATGCATGACATTATCTTAAATTTATATTTGTAGAAATGGAATATTAGTTTGGTTTCTCTGGAGAGTAGTAATAAAATAAAATAATTTATACCACTAGCTAACTTATATAGTCCTATTTATTATATCTGTATATATAAAACAAGAACTCCTGACAGACCTACTGTCTGATTCTTAATCAAAGACTATGGTAGCTAGAGCATTAACATTTTCAGGGTACCTTCATACCTAAGTTTATTCAGGTTAGATTGACAAAATAAAAACAAAAATAAACGAAATAAACGGTACCAGATACTGGCACATACTTACTCACAAACATATTTATTTTAAATTATCAGCCTAAACAGATTCACTTTGACTTCATAATTGTATTAAAGTAGTAGACTGGATACATAATGTAGGAGAGTAACTAATAAATATTATTATTATTATTGAAACTGTTCGATCGATTTCGAACAAATTTGCACCAAATATGTCAATTAGGCCTGTATAGATGTACGAAAAAAGGTTTTGAAAATTTTTGAAAAAAAACTCCTTTTTGGCCAAATAAACCCCCAAAAATCAGTTACTATTATTATTATTAGCTAAACGAGAATTTTTAGAAAGATACGATTTGTGCATATGTTATGGTACGGGTACATTAAGGGCTATAAAATAAGCCAAATTTGATCTAAATCGTTAGAGCCAACTGATTTTGTGTTTGAGTACATGAAGCAAATTATTTTTGTCAACTTGTCTTACAATTATTGCCAACTTGTTGACAACCTGTGCGTCCACTTGTTGTCGGTGTGTTGACAACATGTAAATTGTGTTGTTTCAGGACATGGGCGCCCATATCATATTTTCTAGGGGGTGGAGGTGAAGGGGGCTAGACCGGGGTATAGATAGTACCAAGTAGCGTGAAGCGTCACTTGAGCATGCGCTGTAACGTCTTACCCTCTCCTACTCGACTGTGAGTCTTAAGTACAGTCAACACAAAAAAGTGTTGATATACAATCAATACGACTACATAGCAGACATGAATTAGGTAGGGCAGGCGGCTCTGACTGTACTCCGCCTCGAGAGGGGAAATGTGGTGGGAGCCGGCGTAGGAAACTTGTACACCCCCTCTTCGCGCTCCATCCTAATTGGCGCTATCTGTATGGGCCTTAACACACTCACTGCTAAGGACGCACAGTCATGTGAGCTTGACACTGAACTCTATGAGAAGAGGCCGACGCATAGTGCATTGCACGCCAACCCCTGTATGTGTATGATGCATTGCGTGCTTCGCACGCCAATTTTAAGTCTATATGCTATGGATGCACAGGCCCGTCTGCTTTAAAATAATAGTGAGTTTTACGTAGAAAGGTCCAAAAATAAAAAATAAAGTAATTTCTACTCATTTAGGCTGCAAGTATATAAAAAAATAATAAAAGGTCAGCTCCTAGCATAGGAAATACGAAATTTGCGTAATGAACATGTTAAGGAGTACCCTCCCCTCCTTCGGCAAAAGGAGTCAAGGGATATTTTTAAACTTCCCAAGAAAATTTGAAATTTTTGGAAGCTAATTTGGCTGTTCAGGTGACATATTTACCCACACAGCGTCGGCGTCGAGTCTGTACCTTTAGACCGTCAGTGAATACACAAAGACCTGTAACACTCCTAGAGGCCGCACCAAGTAGTGACCCAGCAGCTCGTGCTTGAACTCTTGTAAAAAATCAAATAAATATATGTAAAATCAAACGGCACATGATATTTAAAACATAATTTAGTGCGGATCTATTTAAATAAAAAATACCTGACAGTAATTAATGATGTACATATTTTCCTTTCCCCGGGAGCTAAGGTGTGAGGGGCGTCGCCCCGCTCTGCCCATAGGTATGGTCGCCCAAGTTTCAGGATAAAGAGCCGGATTTAATTGACCAGCGGTATCGAGGAAGGAATCCAGCTTAAACTAAGTCTCAGTTAAACCTTTTTCCATTAGCGCCAATGAAACACAAACATTTGGCGGGATTCCTAAACGTAGTAAGAGGTGGAAGTATAAATCAAATGTGTTATAACTTCTTGCAAAGTGAGACAAAGGGAGAAATATGGATATTTTATTTTATTATTAACAAATCCACTAGGTCATTTGTTTAAAAGTAATTGTAATACAGAATAACAGTGATTTTGTGGAGCTGATGTAAATTGAATTAAATTAATTAAATAGTTATTTTACGTTTAATTAGATAATTAAATGTTTTGTTTAGGCGGACTTAAGGGTGTGCGATACCAGGACAAAACAGTCCCATACAGTCCTCTTCAATATAACTTATCTTTCACAGAATTTTGAAGATAATCTTTTGTAATTTGCAGAAGATTATTCATGAACATTTGAATTACAATTCGTAGGCGACAAAAATTGTAAATTATGAAAGCTATTTGTACGAACATTATAAAGAGGTAAAATTTGTTTGTTTTTATGTAGGGGATAATCTCTGCAACTACTGAACCGATTGAAAAAATAATTTTACAAACAAAAAGCTACACCATCCCTGAGTATCATAGGCTAGAATTCATTTTGATAAAAGCCTTTTTATTTCGATATTTGTAAATTTAATCGGAAAAAATCTTAGGTTAGGCTGATTAACCGTCACATGTATTTTACATTTATTACCATAGCAACCAATCGAATAAAATAACAGATGAAACAGCTGATTTCAAACTTAAATTATTTAAGCAATTATTTAAATTTCTAACTTTTAGGTTCGTTTTTTTTTTTAAGTGTAGACCTGAGCCTTGTTGGTTCTTTTAACCTTCGTTAAAACTGATGTTATAAAATATACGACATAATTTGATTTGAACATTTAACATTATTTACCATCTTAGCTTTGGTGTTATTATTAATCTATACTAATATTATAAAGAGGTAAAGTTTGTTTTTTTGTTTGTTTGTTTGTTTGTATGTAGGGCACGACTGAACCGATTGAAAAAAATAGTTTTACTAATAAAAAACTACACTATCCCTGAGTAACATAGGCTATAATTCATTTCGATAAAAACCTTTTCTTATTTCAATATTTGTAAATTTAGTCGGAAAAATTCTTAGGTTAGGCCTAGAATGATAAACCAACACATGTATTTACATTTATTACCATAGCAACCAATTGAATGAAATAACAGATAATATAGCTGTTACCTCCAATATTTCCATTAACAGCTGATTTCAATATTTGAAGCAATTATTTTTGTATTTCTAGCTTTTAGGTTATGGTTTTAACGTGTAGACCTGAGCCTTGCTGGTTCTTTTAACCATTGGGGGTTGGCGTGCGGAGCACGCAGGGGTCTCCCCTAGTAATATTATAAGAGGTAAAATTTGTTTGCTTATTTGTTTGTATGCAGGGGGTAATCTCTGGAACTACTGAACCGATTGAAAACATAGTTTTTCTTATAAAAAGCTACACTATCCTTGAGAAACATAGGCTGGAATTTATTTTTATTAAAGGGTTAAAGCAACCCCTAAAACAATAAATATTAATCGTTATATTTTCCTCAAAGTTAATGAGCTGTAAATTTGTACATTTGTTTTTTACAACATACGTAAAAACGTATCATAGATTGACATGTAGTCAAAATGTTGATTGTTATTTTTTCCTTAAAACTAGAGAATAAACCCTTAATAGATTAAGGAATTTGAAAATAAAATTCCACTATGTTACCGGTACATCCTAATTAAAATTAATAAGACATATTAGAATTTAATAGTAGGGCCTTAATAACAGAATTTATATAAAGTAACCCGTTTGCATTTGCTTCTACGCGAGTCACTGCAGGGTTATTCTAGATAGTTGAATTATCTGTTTTGGTGCTCCCAGAACCCAAAAAAATTGTTTAGTGCAATTTTCTGTGTTGGTGCTCCCTGAACCCAAAAATATTTTTAGTGGAATTTTTTGTTTTGGTGCTCCCTGAACCCAAAAAAGTGTTTTTAGAGTGGTGTCTGTCAGTCTGTCTGTATGTATACACGACCAGAGAGGACACTATTGGTCCGATTTTCATGAAATTTTGTATGTTGGTACTAAACCCTAATATCACCAGGCGTTTTGTTCATTTTTTGGAATTTTGAATTTTTAAGGGTAATTTACCCCTAAAAACCCATAAAAAACGACAAAAATTCAAATTTCTCAAAAACGGCTCTAACGATTATGATCAAATTTTCAGTATTTATAGTGCTTAAGATGCCAAACAAAATGACACCACCCGCTTTTATCAAAACTTCGGCGTTTTATAATTATGGGGAAATGTTTAAAAATAAACAAGTTTGTGTTGTTAATCTAGCATCGCTGCAGCGGCCGCACAGGGTAGCACCAAGGTAGCGGGCACGGCCAGTAATTCAAAGGTCGCGCGATCGAATCCCGCCTGGGGCAATAATTTTTTTATACGATTGACGTAGGTAGAATATCATTTTTTTCTAAAAAGTAGTAAAAAATTAAATGATTAAAAACAATATTATTTTGATTACAGTAAGTTGGGAGAAAGTTTGTGTCAGTTAACTGATACCGTTTATTTATAGTTGGAAAAATAACTGTCTGGTTGATTTGAGGCAAAGTTGATCATCTATTATTTGTGTCCAAAGAAATTCTGTTGTGTAGGTATTATTAATCGTTTTTGGAATGAAGTTCCTTAACGCGGGTTGAGGTAGGAATTAACAGATAGAAAATGGAATGCGTATGGAAAAAAAGTGTTTTTATTGGTTGCTATGGTAATGACAAATATAAAATACGAGTTTACCTTTTTTGACAAAATAAATTGCTAAATCAGGCCCAATTTATTCTAACTCCAACGTGCTAAAACAGTATAAATTAGATTGTTTTTTTACACGGTAATTAAAAACTATCTAATGAACAGCTGATTTTGGATAATACTCAATCTCAGTTCTATTCCACTCTATTTCCAACGTGTTAAAACAGTATAAATTGACTTGTTTATAAACAGCTCTTTTGATCGCTTTATTTACTATTTCGCTGTTATTTTCTAACCAACATGGCAACCCATAAGACCCTATGTTAAACTTTTCTTTTTAATTTAGATTTTCTCAAAACATTTAATTGAATTAAAATAAAAAATTCGCTTTTTTACACGGCTTTGAATTCGTTAGAGCCGTTTTTGAGATCCGCGGCGGATACAAAGATAGATACAAAGATATAAAGAATTGCTCATTTAAAGTATATTAATAGGATGTGTGTATGTTGCCGTTAAGGCTGGTAAAAGTATTGAAGATCAGGCGTAGTGAATTTCTTTCTTCACTTCCTGAATTTCTTTCGTGAATTTCCCACGACCGCAAACATTTTTTTATTTTTTATTGACTTATCTTAGTTTAAAGAAATTTTGTTAATTGTGCACATACCAATAGTTAAAACCACTTAATATGAAAAATGCATTTTGTACTAGTTGAAATATATATTTAGTCCATGTGGTTGCATATAATTAAATCGTGGACATGTTTTGATTTGAAAAACAGCTCGTGTAAATTAAACCGTACTATTATATAACATTATTTACTTAACAAATATTGTTGTAATGGTTTACTTTTTACTGATAATTTCATAAAACATTTAATTAAGAACTCGTTTATATTAACTCCACTCTAGAGCTGCCACATGCAATAATTACTTGTTTGTGTAAGTTTTGATATTGATTACTTAATTATTAAAAAGTACATTTTTTTTAAGGATTTTAAGTAAATTTATATTCAGTGGCAGTATATAAATATACAATAATTAGAAAAAGAATTTGTATAAGTGTTTTTATGTACTTAATCCATTATTTCTATGTGGATCAAACTTGATATTTCTGACGATTATAATTTATGTTTGTGATTTTGTTTGTAAAAATTTGAAATAAAATAATAGTGCCTTTATGTATTTTAACACTAAAACTAGGTTTATCTTTTTTTGAGATCTGAAATGTTTACAAACAAATTTGAAAACATTTTTATTTAATGAACTTGTAAACGAAATATCTTTTCAAGATAACTTTTAAGTTTTAACCATTGCAAGTAACGTAGACAAATTTGAACTAATTGACAAAGTTATCGTTACGTTGAACATTAGGAACGGAACTAAATTTAGGTAAATTGTTTTGAAAATGTAGTGCGATACGAATAAGTGTGTATTTATTTAATATAATACCATGGTTAAATTTGGAACAATATTGTCTAGAAGATGTAGTGAGGCTGCAATGTAACAGTTACCTAAAGTAGTATTACATTTTGAAACTTTTAACTTCGATTTTTTTTCTCCCCATTTAGTCCACTTAGTCCAAGAAATAAAGTAGACGCGATTAATATCGGTGCAAACGGACGAACTACAAACAACTAATGGAAATTGTTATATTTTATTTGAACCAATATTACAGTATAAAAATACATCATACATATCAGGTTGTCAGATGCACACGCAAACTTGACAAAAACAATTTATTTTGACTCCTTCAATTGTGAGTATATTTATATCATTGTTTGATGTTGTAATTGGATGGTATTTCATTTCTTTACAATCCTTTTGGTCGAACGTTTTTATTTTGGTTTGAAAATATTTCAAATATGTTTGATTCTTTTGATGTTGAAAACATGCTAACAATAAAACGGATTCTTTAACGAAATATGTGTTTGTTATGATAATTATAAAATTCGTTTCATATCTGAGTTGATGAGCCAAAGTCAAAAATTAATAATTCGACCACGCAGCTGAACCGCTGACGTGAGTTGAGCAAATTTCCAAAATTAAGTTTATAGGCCTATGTTTTAGGGTTTCAACCAACAATTTGGGAAGTAGGTCTATTCACGACGGCGTTGAATAGCTGCAACATGGTTCGCACGCCGTTCCGCATATTGGGAGTGTCTTCAATACAAAAAGCATTGCGTGCTTCAAACGCCAACCCCACGGTGGAATTCACCACATGGCTTTAAACCGGGTACTTCTATGGTGTTTTACGTTTTGATCGATTTTGGGGGAACCAAACGAACTATAAAATCGCGTAAAAAAACAAAATGTACAGAATAACATCCTACATTTATATTTGTGGGAAAAACTAAAAAACAAATTCATTCTCGTAGTACAAATTTCAAAAAATAGTGACTTCTGGTCGAAAAACGTGCTTATGGTTGTTGGATTATTTTGGCTAACGAACTCGTCCGAGCGACGTAGACGTCCAAAATGTGTACCAAATTTGAACCAAATCGGACTTAAAATGCGGCCGCTAGAGTGCGAACAAATAAATACATACATGTGTATGATTTTTAATGACACCCCAAAACGTGTTCTGGGGACCATGATCGATGCTCATTTGCTCGGGTCTTACCATAAGGGCCACTGCAATAGCTCATTTTTCCTATGGAAATTCGCTAATGAACACAGTTTCACACAGAAAAAGTTTAATATTCAAACTAGTTTCGATGACCAAGTCGTCATTAGTTACAAACTTAAAACGATGATGGTTCTGCCGTGAAACGCGTTTAAACGTGTTTTGTGTGTGAGAAACTGAGTTCATTTTACAGGGTATTTTAGAACTCTCTACCAATATTTTAAAGCATTGTTTCTGGGCCAAAAGCAGATCTAAATATCAAATTGAAATCGTCTGAAAGTCCCTAGTTATCCACACAGGCGCCATTTTGTTTTTTCAGGTATAATTTTTTGTCCAACAAACATTTAAGGTATAGTTTTGAAATTTTGAACTAAATTTCCGAAATGAAAAACCAAAATAGCGGAAATTTAAAATCTGTGTAGAGGAATAACTTTAAAATGGCTAATTGTATTAACATTTTAAATGGATAACTTTTTTAGATTATTTTTGTTATAAAAAATCTAACTATTCCTATTTTTTAAAGATTGACCAAAGATTTACTGATTTTTGCTACTTTTTACTTTTTATCGTTGGTTGCAAAGCCGTAGCCATGAAAACTTTTGGGGGGGAAGGGGGAGGGGGTGGGTCAGGTCAGGAGAAGTGGCCGACGTACAGTGCATTGCGTGTTTCGCACGCCAAATTCCGTATTGGGAGTATTTTCAATTCAAAATGCATTGCGTGCTTCGCACGCCAAACCCCGTGTTGGGGGTATTTTCAATTCACAATGCATTGCGTGCTTCGCACGCCAAAGTTAAGCCCGTGTACTATGGACGTACATGTGCGTCCGCTTTAAAATATTAGTGATTATTACGTAGAAAGGTTAAAAAAATAAAGTAATTTCTACTCATTTGGGATATAAATATAAAAAACGAAAGGTCAGCTCTTAGCATAGGAAATACGAAATTTGCGCAGCAGTAATCGCGTGAAACACCAATTTCCATGATTATTTTTAAAATTTTGATATAGTTACCCACGTAAAATATTATAGGATGTAAGGTGATGAATGATTTTGTTTTGTTAGAGTAAAGTACTTCTGTTGGACCTACATAGTTTTCTTATTTAATAGATCAGATCAAACTCACAACTCACAAGAGAGTAAGGCTGAAACCTACTGCATCCATGTATATTGTACGTTGTAGTTTAAGCAAGCAAATCTAAATATTAGTATGATGTAAAATATATTGCTGGATCCTCTGTTGTGCTGTCTATTTTATAATTTAACTTGCACTTTTTAAACCTAGTATTAATTTTTACTGCTAATTTTAGTGGGGGGGCGTTGACCCCCTAACCACCCCCTTCCTGGTACAGTCTTGGTTGGTTGTAGGTTGCATTTCTGAAAAGGTACGCGTCTAATATCCTCTACCTACAACAACGAAACAATCACCCAACTCTTAGCATGGTATTTACAGAAGTTTGTCGCCAGTTGTAAATGTAAACATGTAAACTGTTTAAAAATTTTGGGCTGATTTCATTGTGGAGTTATTGTTTCCGTTATTTGTTTCATAATACTTCACATTGTATATGACTGAAAATATAGCAATCATGGGCGCCATATTATTTTTTCCTGGGAGGGGTAGATTTGGGGTTAGGCGGATTAAGCAGAGTCCGGGGAAATTGTTGACCTCCTCCGGTAAAATGTTAAAGGTTTGTGTAGCCTGTTAAAATATTCCAGTTCTTAGCCTGTTGAACAATTCACTCCTGTCATTATATTATACTATTCTGATATAATTCAGTCAGCTGTGTTGTGTAGCAAATAGGAATTTAAGTCGAGTCTAGACTGCTTTCTCTGTTCGTTCGTCCATTAAACATCCAAGCTTAGGCAAACAACCCTTTCACAATCAAACACACCAAAATAAAAGAGTAAATACAGGTATTTGTATACAAAAACAAACCGAGGTAAATGTATTTTTCTCTCGTGCCTAAATGTAGCCTTTATTTTGTTTTAGCAAGTGTGTTTACGCGATCGTTGCTTTCAGTTAATTAAGAGGGACGCATATATTTTTTTATACATAATGTTACAACTGAGCTTGGCTCATTTAGCAACTTCTAATCTATTATTTTCATAGTGTGATGGGTAACAGCCCAATCAGCTGGCTTGGTCCTCTTGAGTGTACTAAGCGGACTGGGTACATCCAACATCCTCAGGATCTCTGTGTTCGGGTGTCCCAGAAGGCGTTGATGGTGTCGTCTTGCATGCTTCTTAATTTCTTCGTCAACCGTGTTGACCTTCAAGTCTCCGTGTAGATCTGAGTTTCTGATAAACCATGGTGCATTCACTATGCCCCTAAGTACTTTGTTTTGAAAGACTTGGATGATGCTTCTGTTTGAAGGTTTTGCACAACCCCACAACTGGATGCCATATTCCCATATTGGCTTCATCTGCTTATACAGGAGAACTTTATTGTAAGTGCTCAACTCCGAGCGTCTTCCAATTAGCCAGTGCATTTTCCCATATTTAATGTTTAGCTCCTCCTTTTTCATTTTGATGTGCTCCTTCCAGCGCAATTTAGAGGCTAGCGTTAGACCTAGATATTTAGCAGTATTGCTATAAGGAACAGGTTTTTCATTTAATTCCACAGGGAGATGTTGTTTTTTGTATTAGTGAAGTTGATGTGCACAGACTTGGCTTCGTTTAGTTTGATCCTCCACTTTCTGGTCCATTGACTCACTTCATTCAAAGCTCTTTGCAAACCGGTTGTTGACTCATTTACAGAATTTCCTACTGCCACAATTGCGGTATCATCGGCAAATGTTGCAATGTCCATTCCCACAGGCTCAGACTAGTGTAGAGCAGGTAAAGAACCGGACCCAGAACACTGCCCTGCGGGACACCAGCACTAATTGGTTTCAATTCTGAGTGCTCACCCTCATAAATCACCCTGAAGTATCGTTCGGTGACATATGAGGTGAGAATTTCATATAGTTGCTTTGGGAGATCTCTGTGCATCTTGTAACACAGCCCCTGATGCCAAACTTTATCAAATGCCTGGGACACATCCAGAAATACACTGGAGGATATCTTCCTTTTCTCAAGTGCATCTTCTATAACATAAGAGGGACGCATATGCATATAGTTTCAAATTAATTTTTAAACTGCAGTATGAAACACACGTTGTAATAAGTTCAAATTACTTTTTCTCTTTAGTAATCGAATAGTAGGATTAATATGAGGGTATACAAATTAAAATGTTTTTGTTTATTTTCTACACTTCAAAACATACATATACATGCATTTACTAGAAATATCAACAACAACCAATATACATATGTCTATACAATTAAACATCTATATATATAAAATAAAGTCGGGTTTGTTACACCACTTACAACACAAGAACGGCTGGACCAATTTTTATAACCTTTGATTTGTTGGATTTGTCTCCGCCCCGAACAGCAGAATATATACTAAAATATAGCAAAAATAAACAAGTAAACGGTACGAGAAACTGGCACATACTTTTTGAATTATTAACACGTTCACTGCTAAGTCGCACATGTGAGCTTGACACTGAACACTATGAGAAGCGGCCGACGCACAGTGCATTGCACGCCAACCCCCGTATTGGGAGTATTTTCAATACACCATGCATGTATACAAGGATAGTGTAGCTTTTTATTAGTAAAAATATTTTTCTAATCGGTTCAGCAGTTCCAGAGACTACCTCCTAAATACAAACAAATAAACTAAAAAATATTACCTCTTTATAATATTATTAATAATAATACAAAATCTAAGATAGTGAATAATGTTAAATGTTCAAATCAAATTATTTCGTATATTTTATAACAGCAGTTATAATAAATGTTAAAAGAATCAGCAAGGCTCAGGTCTTCACTTTAATAAAAACCTAACCTAAAAGTTAGAAATTTAAATAATTGCCTAAAAGTTTTAAATCAGCTATTTTATCTGATATTTTATTTAGTTCACTAATTTTAAGGAAAATATAACAATTAATATTTATAGTTTAGGGATTGTTTTAACCCTTTAATGAACATTAATTCCTGCCTATGTCACTCAAGGATAGAGTAGCTTTTTTTTAGTAAAACTATGTTTTCAATCGGTTTAATAGTTCCAGACATTACCCCCTACATACAAACAAATAAGCAAACAAATTTTACCTATTAGCATATTATTAATAATAACACCAAAGTTAAGATAGTAAATAATGTTAAATGTTCAAATCAAATTATTTCGTATGTTTTATAGCATCAGTTATAATGAAGGTTAAAAGAACAAGCAAGGCTCAGGTCTACACTTTAATAAAAAAATAAACTATAAGTTAGAAATTTCAGTAATTGCCTCAAAGTTTAAAATCAGCTGTTTTATCTGTTATTTTATTCAATTGGTTGATAGGGTAATACATGTAAGTACATGTGATGATTCATCAGTCTAGGCCTAAAATAAGATTTTTTCCACTAAATTTACAAAAAATATTGAAATAAAAAATAATTTTATCAAAATTAATTCTATCCTATTATGTTCAGTAATAGTGTAGCTTTTTATTAGTAAAACTATTTTTCAATCGGTTCAGCAGTTTCAGAGATTACCTCCTACATACAAACAAACAAATAAACAAAACAATTTCATCTATTTATAATATTAGTATAGATAATTTTCAATGACAATCCAAAACGTGTTCTGGTGACCATGATCGGTGCTCATCTACCACTCACGAACTTGGGTCACTACCAGCTCACCATAAGGGTCACTGCAATAGCTCATTTTTCCTACGCAAATTCGCTAACAAGACGTGCATAGAAATGTCCACTTAAAAAAGAGAAAAAAAGACGAGTGTTCGATGGATACTACGGAAATGAAACAAAAACATTGGAATAAAATAGTTCAAATTGAATTGGCCAGTAATTCATTCTAGTTAATTAAAGTGCACTGTATTCTGTAATTGTGTCCGAATCGATTAACAACTGATAGCAGACAGAATAGGCAATTTACCTGCATAGAAGTAGGTGCACAGCGAATTGGAACAATTTTATCAACTAAACACTAATTATACACATATTTTGGAAGAAAACTAGTTGAAAATTATTTCGAAATTTTTTTGTAAAATAAAAACATTGTTTTATAAATACTCTCGCGGTCCTCAAAGGCAATTTTCATGTCCACTACATTTTTTGCTTTAAAAAATTACAAATAAATTATAGCTCCATTATTCTGTAGCTGTTGAGGAACGTCAAACATAAAATATAATTTAAGATTTCATAAAAATTATATTACTAGTGTTCGGAAACAATCGTGCAAAGTCGATTATTTCCGCTACCAAACTGAATTTGAATCACTGTTAAAATTTTGTATATACGGGGAGTTTCAAAAAGTACTTTACAACTTTGAAAATTTATATTAATTTGTTCAGAGAACCTACAGAGGTGATTTTAGTGTCACCATAGATCATGAATAATAAAATAGATCATGCATCCATACGGGGGCTGTGTGCCGAAGAAAAGGTTGTCGCGAAAATAGTGCATGATCGAGCCGCGAGGTAGCGCTAGGGAGAAATCATTGGTAGCATACTTGGTAAGTACTTTTTAAAACGCCATAGTATAGGGCTTTGCATCTTTTAAGTAACTTGTTTGTTTGAAATTAATTGTGTTGAATTTATTATTAGGTAATTACCTCACTCCCCTCATTTCAATTTACCAATACGGACAAATATAGTGCACATATTTAAATTAATTTATAGTTTTTACACAATACAATATTTACTACTAGCAGATGTACCCGAGGATTCGCTCTCAAATATGAATAAATTAACGAAATGGGTGTCTAGTAAACATTCACTGTAAATGTTCACTGACCAAAACACGTATAGTGGTTTTGGTTCAAATCAATCTGTGTTTCCCATTTAGGCTTAAATAAATGATCAGCTGTGCGCCAGTTTATGTGAGATGCATTTTACTTGAATGAGTACATTATACCTAAAATATTTTCTACGAACAATATTTTTCCTACAGCTACTAAACAAAGTGCGTTTTTGCACACTCACAGCAGTTTTAGCAAACTAAACTACATGTATTCAGCTTCAAGTAATTTTATTATTAGTTATTCGGTTATTTGCCATCATTTGTGTGTTAAAAATCAATACACAACGTTTCGGGAACATAAACTCCCGTTATCAGTTGACTGACAACTAAGGGAACATAAACCTAGAGATCTAGGCCTATGTAAAGAAAACAAGTAAAGCTAAAATATACCACTAACCTTAACCATCTACATAGTACATCTCAGAGCTGAAACTGAGAAGTCAAAAAAACACAATAATACAAACACAGAAAAGCACAAACACACACCTGAAGGCAAACCACGTGTTTACAGACCG
>JAGFPH010005563.1:37610-50320 GCA_018207615.1 Philaenus spumarius
AATATCTTCATATTTATGTTATACGAAGATATGCGAATGTTTCCGAAGCTAAACGAATTTGTAAACTCTTCTTTAAATTCGTATAAACGAATGTATTAATGATAAAAGTTTGTATTATATAGAGTTAATAACAACAAAGCAAATCTTATAACGTATTATAGCACACATTAATTCTATGACACATATTTAAAAATATCTACTTTACAAGAAATTATAATGATTAAAATAATTATAAACATAACCTCCAAAGAAGGCATATAATCTAACGAAATCGTGTTTTCCGATTTTGCCCCATTTTGCTGCACTATTAAAAAAAAAAAATATCGTTCTTTTTGGATTTATAATTAAATAAGCTTTCAATCGATATGCCACACAACGATATTTGGGAGTATTTAAAATTTTTGAGTCACATCCATTTCGATTTTTTCGAAATCGTTTTCGAGTGGTTCAACCAAATACTCCCAAATATCGTTGAGTGGCATATCGATTGAAAGCTTATTTAATTCTAAATCCAATAAGAATAGTAATAATTATTTCAAAATAAGAGTTGAAGATATGGGTGTGCAAATTACACCGTTGGCTTTCTCTTGAAAGTCTAACGAAATGATGTATCGCACGACCACCTTCTGTTCAAAACAATTAAGTTACATTCAAGATTTTGGAACCAAGATTTCGGATGGTGAATACATTTTTTGAAATCTTAATAAAATTGTATTTTTACACGGAGTAGGTTCCTCTATCACATCTAGCTTCAATTTTTCAATATAACGAAATATTAAGCCGTTTACAGACTTTTCCCCCCTTTTTTTTCAATGTATAATAGAGCCTCTAACAAGTTCACTGCTTCTCAATTTTAGTATTTCCTATTATATATGCTAGGAGCTGACCTTTTATTCTTTATATTTATAGTCTAAATGAGAGAAATTACTTCATTTTTTATTTTTGCCTTTCTACGTAGTAATCACTAATATTGTAAAGCGGATGCACATCCGCTTAAAATTGGCGTGTGAAGCACGCAATTTACTGTGTATTGAAAATACTCCTAATACGGGAGTTGGCGCGCGAAGCACGCAATGCACTGTGTATTGAAAATACTCCAAATATGGGGGTTGGCGCGCGAAGCACGCAATGCACTGTGTATTGAAAATACTCCCAAAATGAATAAAAAATACAAGGAAGAGTTGGAAAAAACCTTTAACTGTGTCACATTAAATACTAAAATACAAAATTTCATTTATTGAGAATACTTAAACTCACCCTTTAACACAAGAAGCCAATGTCAATATCCAATTTTCATTCAAAATCACTCCAGAACAACGGTACGAGTTGTGCACTAGAATTGAGGCCTAGATTGTAAAGAACAACAGTTTGTTAATATTGCTTGGTTCCTAAAAGTAATTTCCATGTATACCTAGGCATTATTACAATAAACAGTACCAGAAACTGTCACATACTTTCTCACAAACATGTTTAAATTATTAAACAGATTCACTGTGACTTATTAATTGATTTAATAATTGTATTAAACTAGGAGAGTAATTAATAAATATCATTATTATTACCTGAGAGAAAACTATTCGATCGATTTCCAACAAATTTGCACCAAACATGTCAATTAGGCCTGTAGGTATAGATGCACGAAAAATGTTTTGCAAAATTTTGAAAATCAACCCCCATTTTGGAAAAAACCTCAACAAATCAGTTATTATTAGCTAAACGAGATTTTTTTGAAAGATGCTGTTTAATGCATATGGTAGGGTAGCCTACATTAAGGGTTACAAATAAGCAAAATTTTATCAAAATCGTTAGAGCCGTTTTTATATAAAACAATAATGACTGCTTTTTTGGGGGTTTTTTTGGCCAAAAATGGGGTTGTTTTTCAAAATTTGCCAAAACCTTTTTTCGTGCATCTATACAGGCCTAATTGACATGTTTGGGGTAAATTTGTTCGAAATCGATCGAATAGTTTTCTGTCTAGCTCTGTATACATACAGACAGATAGAGAGACAAACATACAGACCGACATTTTGTAAAAAACACTTTTTTGGATTCAAGGGACCCAAAACGGATATTTCCACAAAAATCTCAACATCGATATTTTTTGCGATCACCATACTTTCTCTACAGGGTGTCCTCGAACCCTGTGGACCCCTTTTGTGGATATGTTCCTGGGATCGAGACAAACATATTTCACAATATAAGCACGGGTCTGCGGGGCTTATTTTTCGTCTGTCTGTCTATATGTGTTTTTTACAAAATACTACTTAATATTTTTAAAAGTAGAAAGGATATTGAGCTCAAACTTAGTACACCTATTTGTTGCGTAATATCTTATCACTGTACGAAAAATTAGAAAATGATTTTAAATATTTTTAAAATAGCGGCCGTTTATAATTTTTAATGTCAAATATCTCAAAAATCGCTAACTTTACAAAAAAATTACAAGAGACAAAAAAGTTTACTTTTTTAATGAGAAAGACAATGATTTTTCTATTTTGTCTGTAGCTTAAAGGATAACAGAGATATTGAAAAAGAAAGGAAACATTTATTTTTTGGTAATTGTCAACAATACCCAGAATTATTCTAGAAACAAAATATTTTAAAGTTATTATGTTCTAAAATAATCAGTTATTTGCAATATGTTCCAAGAACTTTTTGAGTGGATTCTACTAGCAAATATAATGAAATAGTTCATATATTCATAGGTCCGGAAATGCTTCATTAGCGAGTTCTTACCCGTGTTTCAGATTACTCACAGAAACGAATCCCTATTGAAATATGAAGGACGTTAATTAAGGTGTAAAATTTAATTTAATTTACGTAAAATGAGCAGATAAATTTTAAAAAGTACGTCCCAGTATTGTAACTGCAGTAATTGTTGCGATATTTGACCCAAAACCGAAATATTTGTCCGAATTGAGACCGAATTTTGCGTTAACGTCTTACACATTTCAATAGCGATTCGTTTCTGTGAATAATCTGAAACATGGGTGAAATCTTTCGCCAGCTCTAACTCGCTAACAAAACATTTCCGGACCTGTGAATATAAGAACTTTTTTATTATTTTTTTGCTAGTAGAATCAGCTCAGAAAGTGCTCGGAACATAATGAAAATAACTGATTATTTTAGCTCATAATAACTTTAAAATATTTAGTTTCTAGAGTAATTCTGGGTATTGTTGACAACTACCAAGAAATACATTTTCCCTTTTTTTGTTATTATCTCTGTTGTCCTTTGAGCTACAGACAAAATAAAAAAAACATTGTGTTTGTCATTAAAAAAGTAAACTTTTTTGTCTCTTGTAATATTTTTGTAAAGTTAGTGGTTTTTGAGATATTTGACATTAAAAATTATAAATGGCCGCCATTTTTAATATATTTAAAATATTGTTCTAATTTTTCGTACAGTGATAAGAGGTTACTCAACAAATAGGTGTACAAAGTTTGAGCTCAATATCCTTTCTACTTTCAAAAATATTAAGTATTTTGTAAAAAACACATACAGACAGACAGACGAAAAAATAAGCTCCAGAGACCCGTGTTTCTATTGTGAAATATGTTTATCTCGATCCCAAGAACATATCCACAAAAGGGGTCCAGATAGTCCGGGGATACCCTGTATATACAGTAGTAGAGCCCCGCCGTTATTTCGAAAATCCGCTTATTCCGAACAGAGTTGAGAAAAAATTCCGATTTTTGTGTATAAAAACAGAAGCAATTAAACTACGTTCGTGGAAAAACGTAAATTTACTTATATAGAAATAAGTTAAATAGAGTTTAAACTTGATGAAAACACCTGAAACCGAATTGGAATGAAAGCTGGTTGTTGCCACGACCTCAGCAGAGGGATATCTGATGATGGAACCAGTTCCGAAACGCGTCATACTGAGTAAGTAAGTAAATTACTTTTCAATTGAAAGTCACATAGACGGATATAATTTTTACATTTTATTCAACTAGTAGTGTTGTTGCCATCTGCCAGTTGCTTTAATCCATTTTTCTTCTCCTTTTTCGTTATTTCGAAGGAATTCTATTTTTTCTCGATATTTTTTCATGACGATGCGGTGCTAACCAGCGACCAAGGAATACTATGTATAGACTGGCAATGTCGCGCAAGGCTTGAAGCCGATTCACCTAAGAGTGGTGGGGATGAAACTATTTCCGAGAGTCAGCGTTATTGTAAATACAGTTAGCAACGTTTTGATTTAAGATACAGATTGTTTGTTTTTTAACTGAAAAAATTAAGGAAAAAAGGTTTTTATAGGTTTGCAGACTAGTTTTTATAGTATTTCAGTAAATAATTAGTATGATTAGTAATTATTAGTTTGATTGGAATTATATTTTTAGTTTTCTTTGATTTCTTCTAAATTTGCAATTTTGTCTATTTAGCGAATATTTTTGTGAGTAAAGTTAGCAACATTGCGATTTAAGATGGATATTGTGGTTTTATTTTTTATTCTAGGGCAAGGATTGTTTTATAGTTATAATTTTGAATAAAATGTTGTCTTTCAAAACCGTATAACTCATTCAGTTTCCTTATTGTTATCTAACTATACATAATTAATTTGCTAGGGGTTATTTTGTGAGTAGAACTCCTCCTAGAGTTTTTAACCGATTTTGATGTTTTTGGTGTCATTTTACAGAGCTCACTCTGAAGTTGTGCTTAACTTAAAATGAGCTCAATGTATGTTAAGGGCTTCGCCCCAGTGGCCCTCAAAGTTGCCATGTTAATCTTATGGAAGGTCAATCTTAAGGAAGAAGAAGAAAGATTTCTTTTGATTTTATCAGGGGCACAAAAAACAGCTGTTCGTATGAAAAACTTAAAACAGCTGATTTTGATCAACAACTGATTTGGATCAAAAACTGAATATAATTTTCGGTTAGGTAAATCAAGCAATAGCGAAGCATTGCCCGGTCCACTAGTTGTTGTTATTATACAATTTTAATACATTAACAATTATTATTAAATTATAATTACTTGGACCATGACTGTATGGTACAATATAGTGATAGAACAAGCAATAGCGCTATAAATTAATGACAAGACTTGTAGATACAGTAGATTAGCGATGGTGTAGTCAGCGCGCCGGTTCACAAAACAATCAAACCAACTCGTCACTATTTCACAGCCTACAGGCTAAACTAAGCATTTTACAAAGAAATGTAAAGAATATTTTTTTCTTTTTTTGTTGATTTCCAACAACTTTTACACTTTGACAAATTACCTGCACAAAAAATACAAAACTTTCTCGCTATGCCAAAATTTCATGTCATATGCCTAAACACAACGTTGACTTTCTCTGTTTTATATTTTTTCCCGCTACATAATATATAATTTTCTATTTTTGTTTGATACCGTCAGCACGGTCACAGTGTTTTAAGCAATATTTTAAAATTTCAGAATTTTATCTCAACATTAAGGGTGTGTTCAAACGGTGTTAATGAAACGCGGCGAATTAAAATGTGTACCGGTCGAGGATAGAGAATCCGGTGTTTTCACCTAAGAGTGGGTGTGGTCGGCTTCAACTCCCGTATGCGTTGTGCATGGGCTTTGCCAGTCTATAGTATTCCTTGGTCGCTGGTGTAAACCTACACTAAGGGGAGGTCAGGAGCATTTGCCGCGTCTACGTGGTAAATGAGTTCAGTTTGAGCGTTCATCTCCTCCTCGCTTTCCTCAGATCCGATCAACGCCGTATAGAACTGACACTAGCAGATGTCCCCGCATTTAATTTACACCTTAACAAGTCCATACGTTGATATTATTAATGAAATCCGCCTATTCCGAATTCCCGCTAAACCGAACAGTGTTCGGTCCCAATTAGTTCGGATTAGCGGGACTCTATTCCGTAGGGAGAAAGTAAAACTAATAATTAATTCAATAGTCTTGTATTGAATGAAATTGTAAACTTAATATAGTATACAGAAATCATAAAATTTGATTAAGTCGTAATTCCTACTCAGTAATCTAAAAGCTTGTCTATAGTCTTTCGGTTCGGCCGTGATACCTGACGCAGGCCCGGCGAACGGGTAGGAAGGGGGGCTTGAGTTCCGAGAAGTCAGGTATTATGGCCGAGCGGAAAGACTATATCTGCAACACACTCACCAAATAGGGAGGGTCAGTGTTTGCTCCATTTTCTCTGGTATTTGCAGCATCCACTTTGGTCACTCGATTATATAATTTTGGAGAGGCTGGGAACACAAAGAAGATAAAAAAGCTTTGTAATACAGAATCATCAAATACAATGGCGCAATATCTCATTTACGCAGTAAAATTGCACACAACGATGTTTGGGAGTATTTCAAATTTATGAGTTACCGCCATTTTAATTTTTTCAAAATTGATTTCGAGCGGATCGATCAAATATCTTTGAGTGGCATATCGTTTAAAACTAACTTAACTCTAAATCCAAAAGGAATAATAATTAATATTAAAAAAATAATAATAGCACAGCAAAATGGGGAAAAATCAGGAAACACGATTTCATTGTTTTTTGGCCGCCATTTTTAATCGGTTAAAGATACGGATGTGCAAATTTCACCGTTGGTGTTCTCTTGAAAATCTACATCGAAATGATGTATCACATGACCACCTTCCCATTTAAAAAAACAAAGTTACATTCGAAATGGCGGATCCAAGACAGTGGATAATTTTTTTTGAAATCTTAATAAAATAGTATTTTTACTCGGAGTAGGTTCTTCAATCACATCTACCTTTAAATGTTCCTAATATACATAATATTAAACCGTTTCCAAACTTTCCGAACACCTGGTGTATGTAAACTGTATTAACTGTGATTTTTTAATCAAATTTGTATGAAAATGTATGTGTGATTTTGTGTATATGTATGTTTTACTATTTTGTACTTTTATTTATATAACATATGTAATTAATGACATTTCACATGTTCCATTGAAATAAATAATAGAAAAAGTGACGAAAAAAAAAATAAATTAAATAAATATACAGGGTGTTTACAAACTCCCTAGAAAATTTTGTTGTATTTGTTCCTTAGGACAAGACAAACAAAAAACGTCATATAAATATGGGTCTGACATGTCTAGTTTTCTGTTTGTCCGTATGTTTGTGTACCTTAGTAGGTCAAACAAGTGTATAGAACTTCGTTACGATATCTTAACCAGTTTCAAGATGGCGGATATTTAAAATCTTTGATGTTAAATTTCACGAAAACCGTAATTTTTATAAAAAAATTTTACCAGTAATACAAAATTTTTAATTTTAAGACGAACAACATCATACTTTATTTGCTACAATCGGATAATAAATAACTGAGTAATGAGACATTTACTGAAATAAATATCATACAAAATTTGCACTAAACAACAATTTGCCGTGTACAGTTGTTACATAACTAGGTAAATGTCTCATTACTCAGTTATTTATTATCCGATTGTAGCAAATAACGTATGATTTTGTTCGTCTTGAAATTCTACATTTTTTATGACTGGTAACAATTTTTTATAAAAATTACGGTTTTCGTAAAATGTAATATCAAAGATTTTAAATGTCCGCCATCTTGAAACTGTTTAAGATATCGTAACGACATTGCATAAACTTATTAGACCTACCAAGGTACATGTTCGTGCAAATTTGAAGTTTCTATCTAAAGTAGTACTCAAGTTATAAAATAATTTGTAAAACACACAAACAGACGGACAGACAGAAAACTAGGCATTTCACACCCATATTTATACGACGTTTTTTGATTGTCTTGACCTAAGGAACAAATACAAAAAAAATTTCCAGGGAGTTTGTAAACACCCTGTATATAACTTTAGTAATAATGATAACTCTGAACTTTTCATTAAAAATGAAATACTAACTCTTACGTATTCAATAAATTGCTTAAATCAACAGTTATATTACACTAATTTGCATTTATTTAGTATTATTTTAATACAGTTTAATTAAATTTTTAATATCAATTACCTTGGCAAATGTGAAGCACACAAATTGCAATTAAGAGCGTTAGTCTATACATTTTTCTTCAGCGAGAACTGACGCACAAACAACTGTCAACGTTAGCATTGACTATGTCAAGATAATGTTATGTGAGGACAAGTGCAGTAAGTTTAATTAATTTTACACGGAATTTTTTGAAACTTCAGTGACAGTGTTTGATAAGAAGATAAGATTGTACATAAGGAATCGGTACATTGGCTGTTAATTCTGGTTGGTAACTATTCAGGTGAGTGTGTTGGGAAATTGTTTGTGTATTCTAAAAGTACAAGTCAAACTGACCCTAAACACATAAAGAATTTTCGCGGGATTTGAATATTACAGAAGTTATGAGAAAATGAAATCTAAAAAAATACAGGTTAAGTTCGGCCATTTTCCGTATGCACTATAGAAACTAAACGCTTCAGCGACACCAAACAGGTAAATAATAAATAAATATACTAAACAAAATAAAGGCAAAGAGCGTAAAAAAGACAGATACAACGACAATTGAAGGGGTGAGAATCCAAGGGGTACAAGTGACATTTTTTTAATAATGGAGTTAAGTGCAGAAACTGGCTATTCAACACTTTAAAATGTTTGTGGCCAAGGAATATAACTGTAAGTCTGTCATGTGCTGAGATCTAGTGAGGACAAAAATTTACTTCGTAGACGAGCTGTTTAGCTTAGAAGCCAAGGGACACATGTGATGCAAGTCGCTTTACTTTACATTGGTAATTTACTTGTAACCAACGTTTTATTGCATAACTTCTAATTCCTGTTAACACGTTCACTGCTAGGCAAATTTCGAATTTCCTATGCTAGGAGCTGACCATTTATTTTTATATTTATAGCCTAAATGAGTAGAAATAACTTTATTTTTTATTTTCGAACCTTTCTTCGTAATAATCACTAATATTTTAAAGCGGACACACATGTGAGTCCACAGCAGGGCTCTATTGCAACGGCTATACCATTTTGATCATTTACAGTGACCCAGTATCGATCGCCTCTGACGTCACCATGCTGATACACACTAGCTGGTAATATTTCATTAATATACGCGCCGTCGTAAACTAGCTGTTGTAACGCGATGGAAAGGCTTCAGTAAAATAAAATTTAGATATTCTTAATCTACACAAACTACGGATTCTAACAGTATAGGAACTTTTATTTTAACAGGTACTGTATTTCGAATTTAATAATTTAAAATATTTTAGGGTTATCACAGACTGACATGGAAAAGTTACTAAGCGAGGAAATTTTTTATTTTTTAATTATAAACAAACTTCCAGCGGGAAAGTTGTAGCCAATGAATTGATCTACATTATCCAATTCACCGATTTGTGATAAAATGATTACATCATTATGAAATCGTTTTTTAAATGACCACGAGGAGGTCCCTTGCCGCTACTAACGAATTACATTTGTTTGATACGGGAATAACGCTTATGTACATATTTCTTTGTTTTAAAGTAATTCTTATAATTAAATATGAAACTAATTTTTTTACGTAATTACGATTTTTTTTCCACCATTAATCTCTAATTTTATTTCTATGAATGTATGTAATAATGATATTATTTTTTAAACGTTAACCTCCAACTTAACTTTTTGTGTGCACTAATAATAATATCAAATTTTTATTTTAAATTATAATTAGTTTATGTTAAAATAAAATGCTTACTTTTTTCTAGCTGGCATAATTACCTGGGGACAAGTGATTTACTATATTACGTTAAAATAACAATATGTAGATAAACGTTATTCCCGTATCAAACAACTGTACTTCAGGAGTGGCGGCAAGGCAACTCCTCGCGCTCATTTAAAAAACGATTTCATAATGATGTAATCATTTTATCACAAATCGGTGAATTGGATAGTTTAGATCAATTCATTGGCTATAACTTTCCCGCTGGAAGTTTATATTTCAAAAATAAAAAATTTCCTCGCTTAGTAACTTTTCCATGTCAGTCAGTGATAATTCTCAAATATTTTTAATTATTAAAATTCGAAATACCTGTTAAAATAATAGTTTTTTACACTCTTGGAATCCGTAGTTTATGTAGATTAAGAATATCCAAGTTTTATTTTACTGAAGCTTTTCCGTCGAGTTACAACAGCGAGATAACGACTGCGCGCACAAGGAGTCCGCTGCTCTAGAATTGCAGTTATCAGCACAGTGACGTCAGAGTGAAACTGGCGGCACAGTGCCGAGATCAAAGAAACGGTTTAGCCCTTGTTATAGAGCCCTGCACAGCACATAGGCTTAAAATATAGGGTTTGGCGTGCGAAGCACGCAATGCATTGTGTATTGAAAATACTCCCAATATAGGGGTTGGCGTGCGAAGCACGCAATGCATTGTGTATTGAAAATAATCCCATTATAGGGTTTGGCGTGCGAAGCACGCAATGCTCTGTGTATTAAAACACTCCCAATACAGGGGTTGGCGTACGAAGCACGCAATGAATTTTGTATTTAAAAAACTCTTAATACGGGGGTTGTCGTGCGAAGCACGCAATGTATTGGGTATTCAAAATACTACCAATACGGGGGTTGGCGTGCAATGCGCGGTGGGTCGGCCGCTTCTGATAGTGTTCAGTGTCAAGCTCACAGCTTGTGCGTCCTTAGCAGTGAACGTGTTAACAGCCCAGGGGTACAAGTGACAACTTTTATCAAATGTTGGCTGATAACAAAGAATAAGAGGATGAAAATCAAATTAATCTTTGTTATTATGTTAATCTAGAACCTAGCAGTTGAACATATACTAGTTTTAGTGATCATGGTTTACCTAGATTCGATTAAAACAGTTTTAACTTCAAACTGAGTTTACTCAAAACTTCCTTCACTACACTAATACCCCTTGGCTTCTCGGCCCTTCAATTAATACAATCAAATATTGAAACAAGAAACGCGATCTTGACAACGTTGCCAAATTGAACATCACGCCCGCAAACACTATTTAACAGAAGTGGTGCGACATCAATGAGAAAATACCGAAATACGGAAGAAAGAACAACATTTTGACGCTTACCCGACGGAATATTAATTTGTACCAAAATACTCCTACCTGAACCACAAATAAGTGTTTTTTCCCATACTGTTACCACGTAAGTTGTTTTGTACAAGAGAATTACAATCCTACAAGAAAAGCCTTAAGTAATAACTGTCTCTAGTCTCAGAATGTTTTTAGTTGGTAAACAGTTGGTAATCCAATTAACTTGTCTATTATAACGGAATTGCAATCCCCTAAAAAGAATGGTCTGAATTTCTAACTTGCAGTCTCTATTCAAAGTACGCTGCCAGTTTGTAAAAGTAGATAACCGCTCTTAGTTTTCCAAAAAAGGACAGATGATGCTGTCTTTTGTTTCTAAACATATACCAGGTGTTCCAAAAGTATGGGACCATTTCTCTAACTTGTAGACAACGGAAATATGAAAGTTTGCGAATATTATTGGAATACTTTTACAGACGTTCAAGACCTTCGTCCCACTCTTTTTTAAAAGTACACATAAGGTCTGTGGCCCAGATTTTTGTCCTTAAAACACCAACGTTTTTATATCAAGCAAAGTAAAGTACCCTATCCAAAATGGCGGTAAAAAATTTGTTTTCAAAAAAATAATGGACCACTCCCGCCATTTTTTTTGCAATTTTAAATAGAAATACGAAACTTTGGAAATTACTTTGGATTATTAATAACTACTTTTCAAAACTTTCAACACCAACCCCCTACCACCGGGGTGTCTTGTGGGAGGCCACTCACAATCTTATAAATATAAATATAGGGCTTGTAACATATATTTTCTTTTGTCCCCAATACACAATGATTTTGATATCAAGCAAAGTGAGGTAAGGCAACCATATTCAAAATATTGGTTATGTTCCGACCAAACAAAACATGTTATTTTAATCCTTGGAGGGAGTGGTTGGTGTTGAACGCTTGTGAAAATGGAAACTATTAATTGAAAGATATTTGATTACGTCCTTTCCAGTTCTTTAAAGACAAGATCACATTCTATTATAAGGTATTGAAAAATTGTTGGAGGCAAGGACGTTGCTAGGGAAACATATCGGCGGGGGGGGGGGGGGGGGCAGGTCAGGACCGTGAATTGAATTTAAACCTTTTTAACACGTTCACTGCTTCGCACGCCAAACCCCTTATCGAGAGAATATTCAATACACAGAGCAATGCGTGCTCCCCATGCTTCGTACGCCAACCCAAGTATTGGGAGAATATTAAATACACAGAGCAAAGCGTGCTCCCCATGCTTCGCACGCCAACTATCTATGTTAAACTAAAATGTAAGTCTAGCGTACCTTGAGATCACTGAAGCGGTGTGGAAGTCCTGGCCAAGCGTGCACGAAGGTTGCAGTTGATGGTTGATGGTTTGAAGAAAATGTCCACGCACTACAGTTACATGCACTTATCACAACACATAGATAAACACATTTACTAAATATTCGGTTTATTATAATGTCAGGTTTAGAATCTTTGTTCAAGATGGCGGAAGGCCACGCGAGCTAAGCGATTAAAGTTTATAGCGAAAACACTACGAACCGTAGTTCTGGTGAGCGGCGAAATCAATCTGAATTACTAGAATTAGTCGAATTAGTAAACTAATCGTTATAGTGTTGCCAACGTCCTTAGATTTGAAGACAGTGGTTTTTTACTAAAAACGATTATGGCGAGAGCGGCGGTAATAAAAAACTGGTGCGTCATGGACGGCATCCAATCTGAGACAGACTGTAGGTA
>JAGFPH010005563.1:68516-90678 GCA_018207615.1 Philaenus spumarius
CGGTCTGTAAACACGTGGTTTGCCTTCAGGTGTGTGTTTGTGCTTTTCTGTGTTTGTATTATTGTGTTTTTTTGACTTCTCAGTTTCAGCTCTGAGGTGTACTATGTAGATGGTTAAGGTTAGTGGTATATTTTAGCTTTACTTGTTTTCTTTACATAGGCCTAGATCTCTAGGTTTATGTTCCCTTAGTTGTTAGTCACTTGATGACGGGAGTTTATTTATATTCCCGAAATGTTGTGTAGTGATTTTTAACACACAAATGATGGCAAATAACCGAATAACTAATAATAAAATTATTTGAAGCTGAATACATGTAGTTTAGTTTGCAAAAACTGCTGTGAGTGTGCAAAAACGCACTTTGTTTAGTAGGTGTAGAAAAATTTTGTTCGTAGAAAATATTTTAGGTATAATGTACCCATTGAAGTAAAATGGATCTCACATAAACTGGCGGAAATCATGGTTTCTGCGCTTACTGGCGCACAGATGATCATTTATTTAAGCCTAAATGGGAAACACAGATTGATTTGAACCAAAACCACTATACGTGTTTTGGTCAGTGAACATTTACAGTGAATGTTTAATAGACACCCATTTCGTTCATTTATTCATATTTGAGAGCGAATCCTCGGGTACATCTGCTAGTAGTAAATATTGTATTGTGTAAAAACTATAAATTAATTTAAATATGTGCACTATATTTGTCCGTATTGGTAAATTGAAATGAGGGGAGTGAGGTAATTACCTAATAATAAATTCAACACAATTAATTTCAAACAAACAAGTTACTTAAAAGATGCAAAGCCCTATAATACTATGGCGTTTTAAAAAGTACTTCACTTTTTTTTGAAAAATAATCATATTAATTTGTTCAGAGAACCTACAGAGGTGATTTTAGTGTCACCAGATCATGAATAATAAAATAGATCATGCATCCATACGGGGGCTGTTTGCCGAAGAAAAGGTTGTCGCGAAAATAGTGCATGATCGAGCCGCGAGGTAGCGCTAGGGAGAAATCATTGGTAGCATTGGTTTTTCACACACCTTCCGTCGTTTCCCCAATAGATAGCGCCACTATCGTCGAATTTCCAGTGGAACGAAATATTGCATTGGATCGGAGTTCTATTAGACTATCCAAATACAATGGTGTCACTTTGTAGGGAATCACATCAAGTTCCTTTACCTTAAACTAAAAATGTTCTATGTGGCTTTCATTGGTGACCCTGAACTCATCCCATCGGTAGTCAATTTCCTCCCAAACTCGCAGGAGTAACTTGCTCAGCGGCGGCAATTCAGGTAGAGAAGCCGACAAAGGAGGTACATAGAAGATATCCTTGATGAATCCTCATAAGAAAAAATCTAGCGGTGTCAGATCTGGGTAACGAAGGGGCCATGCAATTGGCGCATCGCGGCCAATCCATTGACCTGGAACGCGGTCTTTCAGAAAATCTCGGACATCAGTCAGGTAGTGGAGGTGATGCGCCATCTTGCATTGAAATAAACAATGCGTTCTTCGTCATCTGTGGTATCAACAGTTTTTGTAACATGTCCCGGTACACTATCTCGTCGAGGGTTCTCTCTTGGGGCCGTTTATTTTGTTCTTGCACAAAAACTCGTTAAGTTTAGGGCAATCACGATTTCACGAACATGTTGCAATGTTTGATGTGGATTGCCACAAATCCTAGAGTTATGTGTGTTAACCTCGTCACTTGATGTTTTCCCCACAAATTGACGTTAAAACCACCTCTGTAGGTTCTGTGAATAAATTAATATAAATTTTCAAAGTTGTAAAGTACTTTTTGAAACTCCCCGTATATACAAAATTTTAACAGTGATTCTAATTCAGTTTGGTAGCGGAAATAATCGACTTTGCACGATTGTTTCCGAACACTAGTAATATAATTTTTATGAAATCTTAAATTATATTTTATGTTTGACGTTCCTCAACAGCTACAGAATAATGGAGCTATAATTTATTTGTAATTTTTTAAAGCAAAAAGTAGTGGACATGAAAATTGCCTTTGAGGACCGCGAGAGTATTTATAAAACAATGTTTTTATTTTACAAACAAATTTCAAAATAATTTTCAACTAGTTTTCTTCCAAAATATTTGTATAATTAGTGTTTAGTTGATAAAATTGTTCCAATTCGCTGTGCACCTACTTCTGGTTTAGTATGCAGGTAAATTGCCTATTCTGTCTGCTGTCAGTTGGGAATCGATTCGGACACAATTACAGAATACAGTGCACTTTAATTAACTAGAATGAATTACTGGACAATTCAATTTGAACTATTTTATTCCAATGTTTTTGTTTCTTTTCCGTAGTATCCATCGAACACTCGTCTTTTTCTCTCTTTTTTAAGTGGACATTTCTATGCACGTCTTGTTATAACGAATTTGCGTAGGAAAAATGAGCTATTGCAGTGACCCTTATGGTGAGCTGGTAGTGACCCAAGTTCGTGAGTGGTAGATGAGCACCGATCATGGTCACCAGAACACGTTTTGGATTGTCATTGAAAATTATCTATACTAATATTATAAATAGGTGAAATTGTTTTGTTTATTTGTTTGTTTGTATGTAGGAGGTAATCTCTGAAACTGCTGAACCGATTGAAAAATAGTTTTACTAATAAAAAGCTACACTATTACTGAACATAATAGGATAGAATTAATTTTGATAAAATTATTTTTTATTTCAATTTTTTTTGTAAATTTAGTGGAAAAATTCTTATTTTAGGCCTAGACTGATGAATCATCACATGTACTTACATGTATTACCATATCAACCAATTGAATAAAATAACAGATAAAACAGCTGATTTTAAACTTTGAGGCAATTACTGAAATTTCTAACTTATAGTTTATTTTTTTATTAAAGTGTAGACCTGAGCCTTGCTGGTTCTTTTAACCTTCATTATAACTGATGCTATAAAACATACGAAATAATTTGATTTGAACATTTAACATTATTTTTACTATCTTAACTTTGGTGTTATCTATACTAATATTATAAAGAGGTAAAGTCTGTTTGTTTGTTTGTTTGTATGTAGGGGGTAATCTCTGGCGCTACTGAACCGATTGAAAACATAGTATTACTAATAAAAAGCTACACTATCCCTGAGTAACATAGGCTATAATTCATTTCGGTAAAAACATTTTTTTATTTTAATATTTGTAAATTTAGTCGGAAAAAAATCTTAGGTTAGGCCTGGAATGATAAACCAACACATGTATTTACATTTATTACCATAGCAACCAAATGAATAAAATAACAGATAATATAGATGTTTGCTTCAATATTTCCATTAACAGCTGATTTCAAAATTTGAAGCAATTATTTTTGTATTTCTAGCTTTTAGGTTAGGGTTTTAAAGTGTAGACCTGATCTTTGCTGGTTCTTTTAACTATTATTAACTGCTGTTATAAAATATAAGAAATAATTTGGTTTGAACATTTAACATTATTTACCATCTTAGTTTTGAGGTTATTATTAATAGGCCTACTACAACTTTACTATAAATAAAACATAATGTATGTTTTTAGAAGGTTCCATTGGGGGTTGGCGTGCGAAGCACGCAGGGGTCTCCCCTAGTTATTAATAATATTGTAAGAGGTAAAATTTGTTTGCTTATTTGTTTGTATGTAGGGGGTAATGTCTGGAACTATTAAACCGATTGAAAACATAGTTTTACTAAAAAAAAGCTACTCTATCCTTGAGTGACATAGGCAGGAATTAATGTTCATTAAAGGGTTAAAACAATCCCTAAACTATAAATATTAATTGTTATATTTTCCTTAAAATTAGTGAACTAAATAAAATATCAGATAAAATAGCTGATTTAAAACTTTTAGGCAATTATTTAAATTTCTAACTTTTAGGTTAGGTTTTTATTAAAGTGAAGACCTGAGCCTTGCTGATTCTTTTAACATTTATTATAACTGCTGTTATAAAATATACGAAATAATTTGATTTGAACATTTAACATTATTCACTATCTTAGATTTTGGATTATTATTAATAATATTATAAAGAGGTAATATTTTTTAGTTTATTTGTTTGTATGTAGGAGGTAGTCTCTGGAACTGCTGAACCGATTAGAAAAATAGTTTTATTAATAAAAAGCTACACTATCCTTGTATACATGCATGGTGTATTGAAAATACTCCCAATACGGGGGTTGGCGTGCAATGCACTGTGCGTCTGCCGCTTCTCATAGTGTTCAGTGTCAAGCTCACATGTGTGACTTAGCAGTGAACGTGTTAATAATTCAAAAAGTATGTGCCAGTTTCTCGTACCGTTTACTTGTTTATTTTTGCTATATTTTAGTATATATTCTGCTGTTCGGGGCGGGGACAAATCCAACAAATCAAAGGTTATAAAAATTGGTCCAGCCGTTCTTGTGTTATAAGTGGTGTAACAAACCCGAATTTATTATATATATATATATAGATGTTTAATTGTATAGACATATATATATATATATATTGGTTGTTGTTGATATTTCTAGTAAATGCATGTATATGTATGTTTTGAAGTGTAGTAAATAAACAAAAACATTTTAATTTGTATACCCTCATATTAATCCTACTATTCGATAACTAAAGACAAAAGTAATTTGAACTTATTACAACGTGTGTTTCATACTGCAGTTTAAAAATTAATTTGAAACTATATGCATATGCGTCCCTCTTTTGTTATAGAAGATGCACTTGAGAAAAGGAAGATATGCTCCAGTGTATTTCTGGATGTGTCCCAGGCATTTGATAAAGTTTGGCATCAGGGGCTGTGTTACAAGATGCACAGAGATCTTCCAAAGCAACTATATGAAATTCTTACCTCATATGTCATTGAAAGATACTTCAGGGTGAAGTATGAGGTTGAGCACTCAGAATTGAAACCAATTAATTAGTGCTGGTGTCCCGCAGGGCAGTGTTCTGGGCCCGGTTCTTTACCCGCTCTACACTAGAGATATGCCTGAGCCTGTGGGAGTGGACATTGCAACATTTGCGGATGATACCGCAATTGTGGCAGTAGGAAATTCTGTAAATGAGTCAACAACCGGTTTGCAAAGAGCTTTGAATGAAGTGAGTCAATGGACCAAAAAGTGGAGGGTCAAACTAAACGAAGCCAAGTCTGTGCACATCAACTTCACTAATACAAAAAAAAAACAAAACAACAACATCTCCCTGTGGAATTAAATGATAAACCTGTTCCTTATAGCAATACTGCTAAATATGTAGGTCTAACGTTAGCCTCTAAATTGCGCTGGAAGGAGCACATCAAAATGAAAAAGGAGGAGCTAAACATTAAATATGGGAAAATGCACTGGCTAATTGGAAGACGCTCGGAGTTGAGCACTTACAATAAAGTTCTCCTGTATAAGCAGATGAAGCCAATATGGGAATATGGCATCCAGTTGTGGGGTTGTGCAAAACCTTCAAACAGAAGCATCATCCAAGTCTTTCAAAACAAAGTACTTAGGGGCATAGTGAATGCACCATGGTTTATCAGAAACTCAGATCTACACGGAGACTTGAAGGTCAACACGGTTGACGAAGAAATTAAGAAGCATGCAAGACGACACCATCAACGCCTTCTGGGACACCCGAACACAGAGATCCTGAGGATGTTGGATGTACCCAGTCCGCTTAGTACACTCAAGAGGACCAAGCCAGCTGATTGGGCTGTTACCCATCACACTATGAAAATAATAGATTAGAAGTTGCTAAATGAGCCAAGCTCAGTTGTAACATTATGTATAAAAAAATATATGCGTCCCTCTTAATTAACTGAAAGCAACGATCGCGTAAACACACTTGCTAAAACAAAATAAAGGCTACATTTAGGCACGAGAGAAAAATACATTTAACTCGGTTTGTTTTTGTATACAAATACCTGTATTTACTCTTTTATTTTGGTGTGTTTAATTGTGAAAGGGTTGTTTGCCTAAGCTTGGATGTTTAATGTACGAACGAACAGAGAAAGCAGTCTAGACTCGACTAATTCCTATTTGCTACACAACACAGCTGACTGAATTATGTCAGAATAGTATAAAATAATGACAGGAGTGAATTGTTCAGCAGGCTAAGAACTGGAATATTTTAACAGGCTACACAAACTTTTAACATTTTTCCAGAGGAGGTCAACAATTTCCCCGGACTCTGCTTAATCCGCCTAACCCCAAATCTACCCCTCCCAGGAAAAAATAATATGGCGCCCATGATTGCTATATTTTCAGCCATAAACAATGTGAAGTATTATGAAACAAATAACGGAAACAATAACTCCACAATGAAATCAGCCGCAAAATTTTTAAACAGTTTACATGTTTACATTTACAACTGGTGACAAACTTCTGTAAATACCATGCTAAGAGTTGGGTGATTGTTTCGTTGTTGTAGGTAGAGGATATTAGACGCGTACCTTTTCAGAAATGCAACCTACAACCAACCAATGCTGTACCAGGGGGGGGTGGTTAGGGGGTCAACGCCCCCCCCACTAAAATTAGCAGTAAAAATTAATACTAGGTTAAATTATAAAATAGACAGCACAACAGAGGATCCAGCAATATATTTTACATCATACTAATATTTAGATTTGCTTGCTTAAACTACAACGTACAATACACATGGATGCAGTAGGTTACAGCCTTACTCTCTTGTGAGTTGTGAGCTTGATCTGATCTATTAAATAAGAAAACTATGTAGGTCCAACAGAAGTACTTTACTCTAACAAAACAAAATCATTCATCACCTTACATCCTATAATATTTTACTTGGGTAACTATATCAAAATTTTAAAAATAATCATGGAAATTGGTGTTTCACGCGTTTACTGCTGCGCAAATTTCGTATTTCCTATGCTAGGAGCTGACCTTTCGTTTTTTATATTTATATCCCAAATGAGTAGAAATTACTTTATTTTTTTAACCTTTCTACGTAATAATCACTAATATTTTAAAACGGACGCACATGTACGTCCATAGTACACGGGCTTAACTTTGGCGTGCGAAGCACGCAATGCATTGTGAATTGAAAATACCCCCAAACACGGGGTTTGGCGTGCGAAGCACGCAATGCATTTTGAATTGAAAATACTCCCAATACGGAATTTGGCGTGCGAAACACGCAATGCACTGTACGTCGGCCACTTCTCCTGACCTGACCCACCCCCTCCCCCTTCCCCCCCAAAAGTTTTCATGGCTACGGCTTTGCAACCAACGATAAAAAGTAAAAAGTAGCAAAAATCAGTAAATCTTTGGTCAATCTTTAAAAAATAGGAATAGTTAGATTTTTTATAAAAAAAATAATCCAAAAAAGTTATCCATATAAAATGTTAATACAATTAGCCATTTTAAAGTTATTCCTCTACACAGATTTTAAATTTCCGCTATTTTGGTTTTTCATTTCGGAAATTTAGTTCAAAATTTCAAAACTATACCTTAAATATTTGTTGGACAAAAAATTATACCTGAAAAAACAAAATGGCGCCTGTGTGGATAACTAGGGACTTTCAGACGATTACAATTTGATATTTAGATCTGCTTTTGGCCCAGAAACAATGCTTTAAAATATTGGTAGAGAGTTCTAAAACACCCTGTAAAATGATCTCAGTTTCTCACACACAAAACACGTTTAAACGCGTTTCACGACAGAACCATCATCGTTTTAAGTTTGTAACTAATGACGACTTGGTAATCGAAACTAGTTGGAATATTAAACTTTTTCTGTGTGTCAGAAACTGTGTTCATTAGCGAATTTCCATAGGAAAAATGAGCTATTGCAGTGGCCCTTATGGTAAGCATCGATCATGGTCCCCAGAACACGTTTTGGGGTGTCATTAAAAATCATACACATGTATGTATTTATTTTTTCGCACTCTAGCGGCCGCATTTTAAGTCCGATTTGGTTCAAATTTGGTACACATTTTGGACGTCTACGTCGCTCGGACGAGTTCGTTAGCCAAAATAATCCAACAACCGTAAGCACGTTTTTCGACCGGAAGTAACTATTTTTTGAAATTTGTACTACGAGAATGAATTTGTTTTTTAGTTTTTCCCACAAATATAAATGTAGGATGTTATTCTGTACATTTTTTTTTACGCGATTTTATAGTTCGTTTGGTTCCCCCAAAATCGATCAAAACGTAAAACACCATAGAAGTACCCGGTTTAAAGCCATGTGGTGGATTCCACCGTGGGGTTGGCGTGCGAAGCACGCAATGCTTTTTGTATTGAAGACACTCCCAATATGCGGAACGGCGTGCGAACCATGTTGCAGCTATTCAACGCCGTCGTGAATAGACCTATTTCCCAAATTGTTGGTTGAAACCCTAAAACATAGGCCTATAAACTTAATTTTGGAAATTTGCTCAACTCACGTCAGCGGTTCAGCTGCGTGGTCGAATTATTAATTTTTGACTTTGGCTCATCAATTCAGATATGAAACGAATTTTATAATTATCATAACAAACACATATTTCGTTAAAGAATCTGTTTTATTGTTAGCATGTTTTCAACATCAAAAGAATCAAACATATTTTAAATATTTTCAAAACAAAATAAAAACGTTCGTCCAAAAGGATTGTAAAGAAATGAAATAGCATCCAATTACAACATCAAACAATGATATAAATATACTCACAATTGAAGGAGTCAAAATAAATTGTTTTTGTCAAGTTTGCGTGTGCATCTGACAACCTGATGTGTATGATGTATTTTTATACTGTAATATTGGTTCAAATAAAATATAACAATTTCCATTAGTTGTTTGTAGTTCGTCCGTTTGCACCGATGTTAATCGCGTCTACTTTATTTCATGGACTAAGTGGACTAAATGGGGAGAAAAAAAATTGAAGTTAAAACTTTCAAAATGTAATACTACTTTAGGTAACTGTTACATTGCAGCCTCACTATGCCGCCTAGAAAATATTGTCCCAAATTCATCCATGGTTAAACTATTAACAAAATACACACTTATTCGTATCGCACTACATTTTCAAAACAATTTACCTAAATTTAGTTCCGTTCCTAATGTTCAACGTAACGATAACTTTGTCAATTAGTTCAAATTTGTCTACGTTACTTGCAATGGTTAAAACTTAAAAGTTATCTTGAAAAGATATTTCGTTTACGAGTTCATTAAATGAAAAATGTTTTCAAATTTGTTTGTAAACATTTCAGATCTCAAAAAAAGATAAACTTAGTTTTAGTGTTAAAATACATAAAGGCACCCTATTATTTTATTTCAAATTTGTACAAACAAAATCACAAACATAAATTAGAATAGTCAGAAATATCAAGTTTGATCCACTTAGAAATAATGGATTAAGTACATAAAAACACTTATACAAATTCTTATTTCTAATTATTGTATATTTATATACTGCCACTGAATATAAATTTACTTAAAATCCTTAAAAAAATTTTACTTTTTAATAATAAATTAATCAATATCAAAACTTACACAAACAAGTAATTATTGCATGTGGCAGCTCTAGAGTGGAGTTAATATAAACAAGTTCTTAATTAAATGTTTTATGAAATTATCAGTAAAAAGTAAACCGTTACAACAATATTTGTTAAGTAAATAATGTTATATATTAGTACGGTTTAATTTACACGAGCTGTTTTTCAAATCAAAACATGTCCACGATTTAATTATATGCAACCACATGGACTAAATATATATTTCAACTAGAACAAAATGCATTTTTCATATTAAGTGGTTTTAACTATTGGTATGTGCACAATTAACAAAATTTCTTTAAAGTAAGATAAGTCAATAAAAAATAAAAAAATGTGTGCGGTCGTGGGAAATTCACGAAAGAAATTCAGGAAGTGAAGAAAGAAATTCACTACGCCTGATCTTCAATACTTTTACCAGCCTTAACGGCAACATACACACATCCTATTAATGTACTTTAAATGAGCAATTCTTTGTATCTTTGTATCTATCTTTGTATCCGTCGCGGATCTCGAAAACGGCTCTAACGAATTCAAAGCCGTGTAAAAAAGCGAATTTTTTATTTTAATTCAATTAAATGTTTTGAGAAAATCTAAATTAAAAAGAAAAGTTTAACATAGGGTCTTATGGGTTGCCATGTTGGTTAGAAAATAACAACGAAATAGTAAATAAAGCGATCAAAAGAGCTGTTTATAAACAAGTCAATTTATACTGTTTTAACACGTTGGAAATAGAGTGGAATAGAACTGAGATTGAGTATTATCCAAAATCAGCTGTTCATTAGATAGTTTTTAATTACCGTGTAAAAAACAATCTAATTTATACTGTTTTAGCACGTTGGAGTTAGAATAAATTGGGCCTGATTTAGCAATTTATTTTGTCAAAAAAGGTAAACTCGTATTTTATATTTGTCATTACCATAGCAACCAATAAAAACACTTTTTTTCCATACGCATTCCATTTTCTAACAGAATTAACAGATGTTAATTCCTACCTCAACCCGCGTTAAGGAACTTCATTCCAAAAACGATTAATAATACCTACACAACAGAATTTCTTTGGACACAAATAATAGATGATCAACTTTGCCTCAAATCAACCAGACAGTTATTTTTCCAACTATAAATAAACGGTATCAGTTAACTGACACAAACTTTCTCCCAACTTACTGTAATCAAAATAATATTGTTTTTAATCATTTAATTTTTTACAACTTTTTAGAAAAAAATGATATTCTACCTACGTCAATCGTATAAAAAAATTATTGCCCCAGGCGGGATTCGATCGCGCGACCTTTGAATTACTGGCCGTGCCCGCTACCTTGGTGCTACCCTGTGCGGCCGCTGCAGCGATGCTAGATTAACAACACAAACTTGTTTATTTTTAAACATTTCCCCATAATTATAAAACGCCGAAGTTTTGATAAAAGCGGGTGGTGTCATTTTGTTTGGCATCTTAAGCACTATAAATACTGAAAATTTGATCAAAATCGTTAGAGCCGTTTTTGAGAAATTTGAATTTTTGTCGTTTTTATGGGTTTTTAGGGGTAAATTACCCTTAAAAATTAAAAATTCCAAAAAATGAAAAAAACGCCTGGAGATATTAGGGTTTAGTACCTACATACCAAATTTCATGAAAATCGGACCAATAGTGTCCTCTCTGGTCGTGTATACATACAGACAGACTGACAGACAGACACCACTCTAAAAACACTTTTTTGGGTTCAGGGAGCACCAAAACAAAAAATTCCACTAAAAATATTTTTGGGTTCAGGGAGCACCAACACAGATAATTGCACTAAACAATTTTTTGGGGTTCTGGGAGCACCAAAACAGATAATTCAACTGAAAATTCAAATTCGAACATTTTTACGAAAACAATACTTTCTCCATATACTACGTATAGGGTGGAGAAAGTAAAACATCTTCAACCGGATTGGAACTGGAATCCATGAACTTCCACTACCTATCATCTTTAACGGTGTGCGTGTGCAGTAACACTCGAATAAAAGCATCAAATCCAGTAAGTAGAGACTTCAGGGGGTGGGCCTATACCATCACATTGGTAGAGTCCTCGAGCACGACTAGAATAACCCTGCAGTGACTCGCGTAGAAGCAAATGCAAACGGGTTACTTTATATAAATTCTGTTATTAAGGCCCTACAATTAAATTCTAATATGTCTTATTAATTTTAATTAGGATGTACCGGTAACATAGTGGAATTTTATTTTCAAATTCCTTAATCTATTAAGGGTTTATTCTCTAGTTTTAAGGAAAAAATAACAATCAACATTTTGACTACATGTCAATCTATGATACGTTTTTACGTATGTTGTAAAAAACAAATGTACAAATTTACAGCTCATTAACTTTGAGGAAAATATAACGATTAATATTTATTGTTTTAGGGGTTGTTTTAACCCTTTAATAAAAATAAATTCCAGCCTATGTTTCTCAAGGATAGTGTAGCTTTTTATAAGAAAAACTATGTTTTCAATCTGTTCAGTAGTTCCAGAGATTACCCCCTGCATACAAACAAATAAGCAAACAAATTTTACCTCTTATAATATTACTAGGGGAGACCCCTGCGTGCTCCGCACGCCAACCCCCAATGGTTAAAAGAACCAGCAAGGCTCAGGTCTACACGTTAAAACCATAACCTAAAAGCTAGAAATACAAAAATAATTGCTTCAAATATTGAAATCAGCTGTTAATGGAAATATTGGCGGTAACAGCTATATTATCTGTTATTTCATTCAATTGGTTGCTATGGTAATAAATGTAAATACATGTGTTGGTTTATCATTCTAGGCCTAACCTAAGAATTTTTCCGACTAAATTTACAAATATTGAAATAAGAAAAGGTTTTTATCGAAATGAATTATAGCCTATGTTACTCAGGGATAGTGTAGTTTTTTATTAGTAAAACTATTTTTTTCAATCGGTTCAGTCGTGCCCTACATACAAACAAACAAACAAACAAAAAAACAAACTTTACCTCTTTATAATATTAGTATAGATTAATAATAACACCAAAGCTAAGATGGTAAATAATGTTAAATGTTCAAATCAAATTATGTCGTATATTTTATAACATCAGTTATAACGAAGGTTAAAAGAACCAACAAGGCTCAGGTCTACACTTAAAAAAAAAAAAAACGAACCTAAAAGTTAGAAATTTAAATAATTGCTTAAATAATTTAAGTTTGAAATCAGCTGTTTCATCTGTTATTTTATTCGATTGGTTGCTATGGTAATAAATGTAAAATACATGTGACGGTTAATCAGCCTAACTTAAGATTTTTTCCAAGAGATTAAATTTACAAATATCGAAATAAAAAGGCTTTTATCAAAATGAATTCTAGCCTATGATACTCAGGGATGGTGTAGCTTTTTGTTTGTAAAATTATTTTTTCAATCGGTTCAGTAGTTGCAGAGATTATCCCCTACATAAAAACAAACAAATTTTACCTCTTTATAATGTTCGTACAAATAGCTTTCATAATTTACAATTTTTGTCACCTACGAATTGTAATTCAAATGTTCATGAATAATCTTCTGCAAATTACAAAAGATTATCTTCAAAATTCTGTGAAAGATAAGTTATATTGAAGAGGACTGTATGGGACTGTTTTGTCCTGGTATCGCACACCCTTAAGTCCGCCTAAACAAAACATTTAATTATCTAATTAAACGTAAAATAACTATTTAATTAATTTAATTCAATTTACATCAGCTCCACAAAATCACTGTTATTCTGTATTACAATTACTTTTAAACAAATGACCTAGTGGATTTGTTAATAATAAAATAAAATATCCATATTTCTCCCTTTGTCTCACTTTGCAAGAAGTTATAACACATTTGATTTATACTTCCACCTCTTACTACGTTTAGGAATCCCGCCAAATGTTTGTGTTTCTTTGGCGCTAATGGAAAAAGGTTTAACTGAGACTTAGTTTAAGCTGGATTCCTTCCTCGATACCGCTGGTCAATTAAATCCGGCTCTTTATCCTGAAACTTGGGCGACCATACCTATGGGCAGAGCGGGGCGACGCCCCTCACCCCTTAGCTCCCGGGGAAAGGAAAATATGTACATCATTAATTACAGTCAGGTATTTTTTATTTAAATAGATCCGCACTAAATTATGTTTTAAATATCATGTGCCGTTTGATTTTACATATATTTATTTGATTTTTTACAAGAGTTCAAGCACGCGCTGCTGGGTCACTACTTGGTGCGGCCTCTAGGAGTGTTACAGGTCTTTGTGTATTCACTGACGGTCTAAAGGTACAGTCTCGACGCTGTTTGGGTAAATATGTCACCTGAACAGCCAAATTAGCTTCCAAAAATTTCAAAATTTTCTTGGGAAGTTTAAAAATATCCCTTGACTTCTTTTGCCGAAGGAGGGGAGGGTACTCCTTAACATGTTCACTACGCAAATTTCGTATTTCCTATGCTAGGAGCTGACCTTTTATTATTTTTTTATATACTTACAGCCTAAATGAGTAGAAATTACTTTAGTTTTTATTTTTGGACCTTTCTACGTAAAACTCACTATTATTTTAAAGCAGACGGGCCTGTGCATCCATAGCATATAGACTTAAAATTGGCGTGCGAAGCACGCAATGCATCATACACATACAGGGGTTGGCGTGCAATGCACTATGCGTCGGCCTCTTCTCATAGAGTTCAGTGTCAAGCTCACATGTGCGTCCTTAGCAGTGAGTGTGTTAAGGCCCATACAGATAGCGCCAATTAGGATGGAGCGCGAAAAGGGGGTGTACAAGTTTCCTACGCCGGCTCCCACCACATTTCCCCTCTCGAGGCGGAGTACAGTCAGAGCCGCCTGCCCTACCTAATTCATGTCTGCTATGTAGTCGTATTGATTGTATATCAACACTTTTTTGTGTTGACTGTACTTAAGACTCACAGTCGAGTAGGAGAGGGTAAGACGTTACAGCGCATGCTCAAGTGACGCTTCACGCTACTTGGTACTATCTATACCCCGGTCTAGCCGCCTTCACCTCCACCCCCTAGAAAATATGATATGGGCGCCCATGTCCTGAAACAACACAATTTACATGTTGTCAACACACCGACAACAAGTGGACGCACAGGTTGTCAACAAGTTGGCAATAATTGTAAGACAAGTTGACAAAAATAATTTGCTCCATGTACTCAAACACAAAATCAGTTGGCTCTAACAATTTAGATCAAATTTGGCTTATTTATAGCCCTTAATGTACCCGTACCATAACATATGCACAAAATCGTATCTTCCTAAAAATTCTCGTTTAGCTAATAATAATAATAGTAACAGATTTTTGGGGGGTTATTTGGCCAAAAAGGAGTGTTTTTTTTTTTTCAAAAATGTTCAAAACCTTTTTTCGTACATCTATACAGGCCTAACTGCCATCTTTGGTGCAAATTTGTTCAAAATCGATCGAATAGTTTTAATACTAATAATAATATTTATTAGTTACTCTCCTGCTTTATGTATCCAGTCTACTACTTTAATACAATTAATTATGAAGTCAAAGTGAATCTGTTTAGGCTGATAATTTAAAATAAATATGTTTGTGAGAAAGTATGTGCCAGTATCTGGTACCGTTTATTTCGTTTATTTTTGTTTTTATTTTGTTAATCTAACCTGAATAAACTTAGGTATGAAGGTACCCTGAAAATGTTAATGCTCTAGCTACCATAGTCTTTGATTAAGAATCAGACAGTAGGTCTGTCAGGAGTTCTTGTTTTATATATACAGATATAATAAATAGGCCTATATAAGTTAGCTAGTGGTATGAATTATTTTATTTTATTGCTACTTTCCAGAGAAACCAAACTATAATTCCATTTCTACAAATATAAATTTAAGATAATGTCATGCATGTATTACAATTTTTCGATTTAAGATATTAATAATAAGTGAAATTAATATACATTTCACTTCAAAATATTTTTTAATCCAAACAATAACTGTTTAAACAATTAAAAGCCAAAATACAATAATGTATATATGTAAATAAATGTATACAAAGCAAGACTCAACACAACTGAATTATTATTCACATTTATTTATTTAAGGACGTTTGATTCGTTAAACCAATTTCTGCTTCTGTAAGTAAGCATTCAAAATTAAGAAATTCTTTCAAAATTAAATCTATATATATAAAAGCGAAATACCACTCACTCACTAATCACGATTTCTCAAAAACTACCGAACGGATTGAAATGAAATTGGGTATGTAGCTTCCTCTAGGGCCATAGGTGCTCACTAAGAAAGGGTTTGAAAAAATTCGAAATTTTATGGGGGGTTTGGGTGGATCAAAGTTATTAAAAAACGATTTCTTTAAAACTACCGAACGGATTGGAATAAAATTTGGTATGTAGCTTCCTCTAGAGCCATAAGTGTTCACTAAAAAAGGGTTTTCAAAAATTGGAAATTTAGTGGGGTTTGAGGTGGTAAAAATTACTAAATCACGATTTCTCCAAAATTACAGAAAAGATTGGAATGCAATTTGGTATGTAGCTTCCTCTAAGGCCATAGGCGCTAGCTAAGGAAGGGTTTAAAAAATTGGAAATTTTAGGGGGGTTTGGGGGGTAAAAATTACTAAATCACGATTTCACCAAAATTACCGAACAGATTGGAATAAAATTTGGTATGTAGCTTCCTCTAGGGCCATAGGTGCTCACTAAGAAAGGGTATGACAAATTTCGACATTTTAGGAGGGGTTTGGGGTGATCAAAGTTACTAAAATCATAATTTCAGATCTTTTATTATTATGACAATAGTGCTTTTATTATTTAAGATCTATATATATATAAGCCAAATACCACTCACTGACTGAACACTTAAAAAGAATACAATTACGTTAAAAAGACTGAAAATACCAACCACCACGGGCAACGCCGGACGGGTCAGCTAGTAATGTATATATGTGTGAATACATTTTTATACAAAGAAAGAATCAACACAATTGAATTATTATTCACATTTATTTATTTAAGGACGTTTGATTCGTTAAACCAATTTCTGCTTCTGTAAGTAAGCATTCAAAATTAAGTAATTGTTCAAAATTAAATAATAGTACAATTGACCTTTTTTACTCGGATTAACCCGAGTCAATAAATGTTCAGTATTGACTAACAAATACAACATTGTAGAAAAGAGAATGGCATACTGTAAATGATACATACTGAGAATTATTACTGTGTAGGGTGAGAAAAAATATAAATCGTTCTTAATTTAATATTATTAAAAAATGTGTTCAAATTTGGACGTTCGTATGTTAAGAAATCACAATGATTACAAAACTATCTACTTATTTTTAACAAACAATAACTGAAACAAGGTACAGATAAAATTAGTGTTATGCAAGTTTCGATGGCATTGTCGTCCTCATCAGAAGATTCCCACATTACTGAAAATGATGCAGTATAACGAGGTATACATCAAGCCGAAACAACGATGATATGGAACTGCCTCCATTGTCTCTTACAAAACAAATATGTGCAAAAGGAACCGCAGTCAAGTGAGATTGGCCTGACACTGCGGCTGACACAGGCCATCTATATTAAGAGCTCCTGTTACAATTGAGATAAGACACTCGGAGCTACATTTTACAAGATGCTGTAGTTGGTTGTCATTAAGTAACCTTCCTTTCTTCTAAAGAGTCTTCCAATACTAATAATGTAAATAATTAACCGACCTCACTTTAAATAGAAAATTTTAAAATTATAAAAACTGAACCAAAAATGCGAAATATTTATAACAATTTAATAATAATTATTAACCTGTCATTTATAAACACTTGTTTAACAAATTAAAATAATTTATGTGGTACAAATAAGCATCTTAATTTATCATTAAACCGAGTGGGTTTTCTTTCAAATAGAACTCATGTAAAATAAACTATTATACTATATATAAACAAATTTACTTAACAAATATTGTTTTAACCAAGACCGTAACCAGGAAAACTTTTCGGGGTGAGGACAGGGGATCATTTCAGGAACGGGGATTTGAATTGAAACCTTTTTAACACGTTCACTGCTAAACGTTTTCAATACATATTGCATTGCGTGCTTCGCACGCCAACCCCCGTGTTGGGAGGGTATTCAATATAGAGTGCATTGCGTGCTTCGCACGCCAACCTCATATTAAGGATGTTTTCAATACACACAAAATTTCGTGCTTCGCATGCCAACCCCCATATTGGGGGTATTTTCAATACACAGTTAATTGCGTGCTTCGCATGACAACCCCCATATTGGGAGTATTTTCAACACACAGTGCATTGCGTGCATCGCACGCTAACCCCCATATTTGGAGTGTTTTCAAGACACAGTGCATTTCGTGCTTCGCACGCCAACCCTCGTATTGGGAGTGTTTTCAATACACAGAGCATTGCGTGCTTCGCACGCCAATTTTGGGCCTATGTGCAATGGACGCACATGTGCGCCCGCTTTAAACTATTTGTGATTATTACGTAGAAAGGTTCAAAAATAAAAAATAAAGGAATTTCTACTCCTTTAGGATATAAATATAAAAATCAAATTTCAGCTCATATCATAGGAAATACGAAATTTGCATAGCAGTGGACGTTTTAAATAACAATTTCCATGCTTATTTTTAAAATTTTGATATAGTTACCCATGCAAAATATTATAGTAGGCCTATGTAAGGATGGTGAATGATTTTGTTTCGTTGGAGTAAAGTATTTTTGTTGAACCTTCATAGCTTTCTTATAGATCAGATCAGGCTCACAAGAGAGTAAGGCATCCTATGTGTATTGTACGTTGCAGTTTAATCTAGCAAATCTAAATATCAGTATGCATGCAATGCACAATGATGTAAAATTTGTTGTTGCATCCTTTGGTGCGTTTTCTATTTTATAATTTAACTTGCACTTTTTAAACCTAGTATTAAAATTTTTACTACTAAATTTCGGAATTTTGGGGGGGGGGGGGTTGCCCCCGGAACCCCCCCCCCCCCCGGCTACGGCCTTGGTAGTAATAATTTATTCCCTACTGATATTTTCATAAAACATTTAATTAAGAGCTTGTTTGTGTAAACTAATTAATGCAGCTGCCAGTAGTATTATTCAATTACTTGTTTTGAGATTTATTAGTTTATTTATGGAACCTAATTAAACGGTATACTGTAGTAAGGGATTTAATTTAAATTTTATAATGTGGAACAAAGAAGACGGAAATTTTTATTTGTAAATGTATCACATATCTATTTTATCCAATCATTAAAAATACATATACATTGCATTTTAATTTATAAACTACTGCAATACCAGTATTTATTATTTTGTTTATTATTTCTATGTTTTAGTTAATGTTACCACGTTAATTTATCCACCGCAACTGACACAGAGTTAAAACACACTTTATATTACTGTTCACCGATTTTTTAAATTCTGGCCAATATTTGTTTTTGTTTGTCACTAAAAGAGAAAAGTAACAAATGGTTTAACTGGGTTAACTTAGGCACAGAAGATAAATAATAATTACAATTTAAAAATTGTTATCTAAAAAGGCTCACAACACTATTGTGTCGTGTCAGCAGTGCTATTTAAAGTGGCAGACGAAAATATTGCTTCGTCTGCGACAAGACAACTTGATCCGAACATTTTACTCAATAAAAATCTTCCAATCTCATTAAAACCGAGTACCATTGGAGAGGAAATATTTGATTAATCTTTAATTTGTACTTTCTCACTATACTATAGTATAGAGAAAGTATAGTGATCGCAAAAAAAAATCGATGTTGATATTTTTTTGGAAATATCCGTTTGGTTACCCTCTCAGTCCAAAAAAAATGGTTTTTACAAAAGGTCTGTCTGGATGTATACAAAGCTAAAGAGAAAACTATCCAATCGATTTCGAACAAATTTTCACCAAACACGTCAATTAGACCTGTATAGGTGCACACGAAATAAGATTTTGAAAATTTTTGAAAAACAACCCACTTTTTGGCCAAAAAACCATATTAATCAGTTATTATTATTATTATTAGCTAAAAAATAATTTTTTGATAGAGGTTGTTTTTTGCATATGGTAGGGTACATTAAGGGCTACAAATAAGCCAAATTTTATCAACATCGTTATAGCCGTTTTTTAATAAAACAATTATAACTGATTTTTTGGGGTTTTATTCCAAAAAGGGGTTGTTTTTCAAAAATTTTATAAATTTTTTCGTGCATCTATACAGGCCGAATTGACATGTCTGGTGCAAATTTGTTCGAAATCGATCGAATAATTTTCTCTCTAGCTTTGTATACATACTGACAGACGTTTTGTAAAAACATTTTTTTGGACTCAGGGGGTCCCAAAACGGATATTTTCACAAAAATCTCAACATTGATTTTTTTGCGGTCATTATATTTTCTCTACCCAATAGTCTAGTGAGAAAGTAAAAAAAAAATAGCATAAAATATTCTCTGAAAAGTACTCTATTTGTTAATAAAGTTTCAACAAAATCTGTTCAGCCATTTTGAGATTAGCCCGCTAAACAAACAGACAGACAGACAACACATTTATAAATAAATGTGTGTTTACTTTTTGGTAATGTGTGATTAACCATATGTGCATAAAAATAAGATTATATTTTGTAATCACAAACACTTCAATAAATTTATTTATTTTTATAGACCAGGTGTCTTAAAAGTCCCACCCCCCTATTATTTTTTTATGAATGGAAATATATAGGTTTGCTTTTTGGATTGTTAACATAATTTTTGAAAAACAACCCCCTTTTTTCCAAAAACCCCGAAAAAAATCAGTTATTTTTTTATAAGAAAACCACTCTAACGATTTTGATAAAATTTGGTTTATTTGTAGTCCTTAATGTACCCAAACATATGCGAAAAACAGCATCTTTCTAAAAATTCTCGTTTAGCTAATAATAACTGATTTGTGTGGGTTTTTTGGCCAAAAAATGGGGTGTTTTTCAAACATTTTCAAAACCTTTTTTCGTGCATCTATACAGGCCTAATTGACGTGTTTGGTGCAAATTTGTTCGAAATCGATCTTATAGTTTTCTCTATAGCTAATAATAATAATATTTATAAGTTAATCTCCCACTTTTATATCACCTCTCCTACCCCTCCTACAATTATGAAGTCACAATGAATATGTTTAATAATTTAAATATGTTTAATGTTAATTATGTATGTTGTGCCAGTCCTTGGTGCCGTTTATTGCATTTAACAATATGTAATAAAATGTATAAGGAAAAGAGTTTGAGTTAGTTTTGAGATTCTGTTTTCAAGATTTATTTTATGAAATCCTACACGTTATGTATTGATTCTACTCTAAAGATAAATCTAACTGTACTTTCATTTCTTATTTTTCCGAAAGATGGTGTAGAGTTTCTGTATACATAATAAAAATGTAAAGATATTTTAAAAATTTTAACCCACTAACCCTGAACGAACAAATATCTAAATGATCACCTTGTTTGTGTTCTGAAAAGATAACGAAGAGTGAACACGTGCGTGATTAGCATTAAGTTACATTTAAGAATTAGTAACAGTAACAGTACTGTATTTTACGGTTCATGTGTTGTAATATGTGTTTAGGTGTTGTGTAATGTTTTTATTTCAAATTTCATGCGCAATTATAGAAATGCAAATGAAAATCGGTTCGTCAATGCCTGAATGGAAAAGGCGAAACGATCGTCACCGACTAAAAAATACGTTAACGGACCATGGGCTACCCCCTCCCCCCTCCCGGGGAAAGGAAATATAATACGTATATTATGAATTAGAGTCAGGTATTTTTCTTTAAACAGGTTAGCACTAAAATATGTTTTAAACGTTATGTGCCCTTTGATTTTACAAATACTTATATTATTTTTTTACAAGAGTTCAAGCACGAGCTGCAGCCTCTAGGAGCGTTATAGGTCATACTAGACGCTGTGTGGGTTAATATTTCACCTGCACAGCCAAATTGGCTTCCCAAATTTTAAAAGTTTTATTGGGCAGGTCAAAAATTTCCGTGGACTCCTTTTGCCGAAGGAGGGGAGGGTACTCCATAACACGTTCACTGCTACGCAAATTTCGTATTTCCTATGCCAGGAGATGACCTTTGAATCTTTATACTTATAGTCTAAATGAGTAAAAGTTACTTAATTTTTGAACCTTTCTAAGCAATAATTACTAACATTTTAAAGCTGACGCACATGTGCGTTAACATCATATAGGCTTAAAATTGGCGTGTGAATCACGCAATGCTTTGTGTATTGAAAATACTCCCAATATGGGGGTTGGCGTGCAAAGCTCGCAATGCATTGTGTATTGAAAATACTCAAAATATGGGGGTTGGCATGCGAAGCACGAAAAGCATGGTATATTAAAAATACTCTCAAAACAGGGGATTGCGTGTAAAGCACGCAATGCATTGTGTATTAAAAACACTCCCAATACGGAGGTTGGCGTGCGAAGCACGCAATACATTGTGTATTAAAACTACTCTCAATATGGAGGTCGGCGTGCAAAGCACGCAATGCATTGTGTATTGAAAATACTCCTTATATGGAGGTTGGCGTGCGAATCACGCAATACATTGGGTATTAAAAATACTCTAAATAAGGGGCTTGGAGTGCGAAGCTCGCAATGCATTGTGTATTGAAAACACTCCCAATACGGAAGACGGCATGTGAAGCACGCAAAGCATTGTGTATT
>JAGFPH010005564.1:8497-22656 GCA_018207615.1 Philaenus spumarius
GCTCGGCTAATTAGGTTCAGAACCAATGAGATTCAAATGCTGCGGTCAGCTGTTTAGTAGTCCATAGGTTACAGATTCAGATTTATACACACCCTATTCAGTACAATAACCTATTGTTCGATTTGGCAACGTTGATGATTCTATTTCAATTACGCAGTTATAGTGTAGTTTCTATTGTTCTTAAAGGTACAATGTTATTGTTTGCGTAATTTACGTTTGCTAATTTTATTGCTTTGTGTGTACTTTTGGGGTTAATATTGTTTACATTATTTAATTATTACGTGTTGGTGTATGTTAAGTGATTTATTTTGTTATAATTACGTGAAATATTGCGGAAAAATCTAAACTTAACCTATATAATTTCACCTTTTATTTCTTTCATAACTCCTACAAATAATCTTTATCAATTAAAGTGTAATTATAAATTACCTTAATTTGCTCCGTCTTGTGACTTCTGTTGTATTGTAATCAATACGCGTTTCTGAGCCGAAACTCCATCCTCAGTTATTATCTCCTTAGAGGTCGTCAAAACGTTAAAACATTCACGTTAAAAACACATAAAACACTACATACACGTTTTTACATTTTTGAGTTACGTGCGCACGGTTGCTCGGTACGTGAACTAAGGTACTGAATGGTGCTGTTATTAGAGTTACAGGTAATTTATCTTAATTTGTCTTATCTGTCCTTTGTATCTTAAGGCCGTCTCATACAAAGAGTTAGACTGGAAGGAAAGTTTATCGTTTAGTATGTTGTCAGGTGTCTGTTTATGCCTTATAAATCTCGTATTCTTCAATTGCATTCAACAATCGTCCCTTTTTTTGGATGTGGAGTGGTGTCATATTGTTACTGAAACTTGTGTATGAATGAGTGATTGTTGTCAATTAAGTGTTGCGCAAAGTTGGGGGAAAAAAAATTACTGTAAAATAATCTTTCCCGGGAAAATTTTTGTTGTTTTTAGAATCAGTTAGGCCTAGATGTGTTCTTTCATATTATATCAAATTCCCTTAGAAATCGATTGACAAGTTAAAGTAAATTTTTACCTTAAAATATCCAGAAAATTGAAAGAAATATTTATAGGCCTAATGAACACAAGAAAAGCACATCACACACACTTTATCACGTTAGTGATATGCCATCTTATAAGAATGCAGCTTATGAGTTCGAGCAAAATTAATGAGTTATTTCAGTGATGTCAAATATAAGAATTAGGCAGGTATTAATATATTTCTGACAAGTTAGTAGTATGATGAAAAATAAATTGGTGGGTCATTTTCACAAAAGTAATCCTTTCCTTTTCCAAAAATAACTGTATTTAAAAATATTAACTTCAATTTATAACCTCTAAATCACGCTTATTTTAGGTTAAATACAAATCGGTCACGGTCCCTGCCCAGCCAGCTATAGGCTATGTTTAGTTCATTACAAAGAATAGCCTAGCAGAAGACAGAAATTCCACCAATCAAGTCAACATCAGAATTCATGGCTGGTAGTATGCAGTTTCAAAGTGGATAAAGAAACAAAATATATTGATTTCATCACTTTAGATGTTCGTCCTACGAATTACCGTGATCGAAGATTGCTAAGTCACAGAGTGTATCAATGTAACTATGACGATCCGATTGGCGGGAAATTGTGTTGCAGTGTTGTGTATGTTATATATATGATTTAGGCAGTCTGCACACGGGTCGTTGTGCTATCTTCAAGGAAGCGTTATTTGTACTTCTGGTCGTTTTTGCTTAGGTAAATGATTGGGGACCGCTAACGGGGCGTTAAACAATTGTTAAGAGTGAGAAGCGTAGTCGTTTCGTTATAAGTGCGTTTCAAGCGTTGTGCACTGCAGTCCTTAAAACACTTCAATTTTAATTTAATTATCAAATTGAATAGCCCATGTTGTGGAACTAAATTACAATACTATTAGATAACTCTGATATAATTCAAACACAAAGCAAGTTTACAATTTTAACAACTTCTTTAATTGAAAACGAAAAATTAAATATATAGATACAATTATTCACAAAATAAGTTAAATCAAAATCAAATGTTCGTTATAGTCTTTTTTATAACACTCTTAAAATCTCGGGGGGTCAGTGCCGACTTTTCCCAATGTTATTATTAAAACAGAATTAATGGTTAAAATAGTTACCTATTACAGATAAATATGAAAATTGAAAAAGGAGAAAGGAAAATAGTACAATGGGTTAAAATATAAGTGTATGTAGGTGTATAAAAAGGGGAATTATAGCGGAGTTAAATTTATATTGATGGTCCAAACAAATTCTTCTTATAAAGATATTTTATAAAGTCTTTCCAAAATTTATAATATTCAAGTTTTCACTGATGGATGGTTTGAAATATAGATAGAGTTAATTCAAGTAAGTAATTATAGGCCTATGGATAGATCTCACCCAGTTTATAACTTCTTCTTATTGTGGTATTTTAAATGATTATTAAGGATTATTATACTTCACTTTAGATAAGGTAAGTTATTTATGAAACGTTTACACAGTTTTAGCACTAAAATTCTTCAATTTAAATCGTTTATTGGAGAGCGTTGGTCATACGTCTTGCTTCTTAGGCGTCTCTTCAACAATTAAAATCCTGGGATCCAAACTGGCTTGCTTTGGGCCTTCAGGAAATGGGTACATAAGGCCTGGTGAATTTCGTATCTTCTGGGGTTTGGATTGTTGTACAAAAAAGTGTAATTTAAAATGTAGTGTATTTATTTGGTGTCGTTTTGACTAAATTTTGGAATAATTTTGTTTTACAACTAATATTGAATAATAAAATTAAAAAGAAATTGATTAAATAAGAAAATTGCATGAAAATACCAAAAATAGCTCCTTGTACAAATTATTTTTTAACATCTACTATTTACAATTAAAACTATACATTTGGCTTTTTTAAACTGGGATTTCCGCGCTGCAAGCGGTCACGTGACTATGGGCGGGGCTTAATAAACATGTCCTACACCTATCTATCTTTAGCCGTTGTTTTGTCGACCTTCGGTGAATTGTTATGGCTTAACGGTATTTCCTATGAAATTTTACCAAAGACATTTTTGATGTAGAATCTTTCGTTCTATCTGATGGTGTTCTTCATTTTTTGATTTAATTTTTGGTTCTCTTAGGATTGATGATTCTATTTTTGATATGGCCTAGATTTTAGTATGCCGGTTTTAGTTTCAAGTGGATTAAAAAAGTGAATTTCGGTCGATTGCTTGTTGATTGAGTTAATCTTATAATTTGGATGGATTGGTTGGTTAATTTAGATGAATTTTGATATAGGAAAGATAGGGATACGAGATCGAGAAATATTATTAATTACGTAAAATGTTATCGAAAGTCGGGTGTTTTAGAATCTTGTTAATTTGTTGCTTGCGATTTCGTCCGCTAGATGTCGTCGGTCGGATCGTTTCTGAATGATTTTTACTATCAGTCTTCTGTCTCTCTCCCACTCATGCGTGTTTAGTTGAAATACAGTAATGTATGATTCTTTTGACGGATTAATAATTTTATGGTATATTTTGAATTGTTACATCCTCAAGTTTAACGGCTAGTGCCTGTGGGTGGTTGCAAACATTCAATTCGAAGGAGAGGTTGAAAATAAAGGGAATTTATGATTTTAACCTAGTTACACAAGAAAAAATGTTGTAGAGAAAGTATAGGTGGAAATATGTAAAAGGTAATTTATGAATTTTTTAAATACAGTCATATCCTATATATATATATATCTTATTATATATATATATATATATATATATATATACATACATCATATATTATAGGGATTATAAAATTGTAGGCCTATTTGCTAAAATTTGGTATTATATACATTATATTATATAATTAAAGAAAGGTACAGATATTATCTTTTAATCTCTTTTTATTTCATAATAATAGATCAAATGATTTAGAAGTAATTATATTATAGTGAAGAAATTAATAATCGAATATGTTTATTCCTATATGTTATACGAAGATGTGCGAATGTTTTCGAAGTTAAACGAATAGGTATCTCTTCTTTAAATTTGTGCAAACGAATATATTGATGATAAAAAGTTGCATTTATATACCCGGTACATTTTCTAGCCTCAAAGCAAATCTTATAACTTATTATAACATATATTAGTTCTATAACGCATAATTAAAACAATCAAGTTCACAAGAAATTATAATGATTTATGTTGTAAACATAACCCTGAAAGTTTGAATGGAGCTTAGCCTACTCCATTCCTTGACGATAGCTTGACGAGGGAAACGACAATTGTTATTTTCCACGCTTGACGATTGTCAAACGCCTCTCTCATGCGTAGCATAGGCAGCGTCATTCCATGTCAAATCAACACAGTTTTAATACATTTTGAACCTGACAATCTCAGAAATCAATAAAATTTGGCAGGGAGGTTGCCTTTATATAGATTAAGAAAAATACGAAATTTTATTAATTTAACTCTATTGGTTAGTGAGTTATAACTACATGAAATTCCCAAAAACGAGCCAAAATCGCATGTACCGGTACTCGAAAACTTAAAACGTAAATTGTGCCTCTCCTACTGAAGATACAGAGCTGGTAAAAGTGTCATTTTAAAGCATTTTTCATGGCCTTTAATATGACATACAACTCGATATACGGTAGTCTAAGAAGAAAATGGTTTTTGCAAAATCAACTGAAATTTTTGATTTTGAATTTTTCAAAATGCGCCGGTTTTAAAAATTTGAAAAAAATTTGAATGAACCTTTATATACTTATAAACATATATTGTAAATTTAAACTTGGGATCACAATGGGTTCTAATATAAAACTTTGTTCATAAATAAGCTTGCATAGGTTTCTCGGGGAAAACTATACTTAAAATTCATAAAACTATATAGGCCTAACATTTACTCATAATTTATTTTTAAGAAACTCACTTTAAATCTATATTTACAAAAACTTGTATGTAGGACTTTCATAACACTACAAATCATTTATGTAGTCATTATATGCTTTAACTATTTTACTTGTCTCTTGTTCATTGAGTTTATAAACTTCCCGCTGGGGTCACTGGGTCACTTTACATAAGACATGACTTGCAGGAAGCCACAACACATCTTGTCTTGAAGGATAAGAGATTGAAGCTGATGGACCAGCTGGGTGTAAGAAAGAAATCTTGACCTCATCAGCTGCTTCTTCTTTCGCCAAAACATATGCGAACCACCACTCATTCTCATATATTATGGTTACATAACCACTGATTTCCTTGATTCGAAGTTGGTCTTGTAATGCAGTTACTTTTTCAGTTGATGATCATTTGAAAGTGAACCTTCAATGATACCTCAGCCTCGTCATCAGATGGCTCTTTGACATTAGTGAAAAGATTTTTTCAACGCAGAATTGATTTTTTAAATTTTAGTAGAAGAATAATTTAAGATCTACCCAACTTTCGTTTATCAATAGGTTAGGCCTACTCACCTAACTCATGGAGAGAAGCATTTAATGTATTCACTACTGCTAATGGTGATGGAAAGTTTTGGCGATCTGTATCAAAATTGCCAACCGCATTTAACATAGGCCTACTCACGTCTTCTGATGGAGTTGAAAAACCTGGGACACGTGGCCAACCGCACCAATTTCACTTTCTCCTTGATAATTTTTTGAAGATGAGAGTTTTTTTTCTGCATGAATCACAAACTTTAGCCTCTCTTGGTAAATTTGCAAACTCCTTTTAACATCCAATCTACCAAGTTCCTCAATTTTCTTTTGTCTCTTACTAGGTGATCACTTTTGTTAAGCCTGCTGTGTGTTATCAGACTTCTATTGAGAATAGTAATAACCTTTTCAAGTTCAAACAAGTTATGTTGAGATTGATATAAAAAGTATTTTTATAAACTGGTTATAGATTTTCAAGTTTTATGAGATTCTGAAAAGTATTTTGCTCATTAAAATAATCTATTTTAAACTTTGCCAGGGAAAATTTCACTGTCAGGCAGATTTCAAAATAAGTTTTATATTAGAACCCATTGTGATCCCAAGTTTAAATTTAAAATATATGTTTATAAGTATATAAAGGTTAATTCTAATTTTTTTCAAATTTTTAAAACCGGCGCATTTTGAAAAATTCAAAATCAAAAATTTTAGTTGATTTTGCAAAAACCATTTTCTTCTTAGACTATATCGAGTTGTATGTCATATTAAAGGCCATGAAAAATGCTTTAAAATTACATTTTTTTCAGCTCTGTATCTTCAGTAGGAGAGGCGCAATTTAAGTTTAAAGTTTTCAAAAGTACGTGCGTTTTTGGCTCGTTTTTGGGAATTTCATGAAGTCATAACTCGCTAACCAATAGAGATAATTAAATTAAATTTGTTATTTTTCTTATTCTACATAAAGGCAACCTCCCTGAAAAATTTCATTGAAATTGGAAAAGGTCATGGCAAATCACTGTGTTGAATTGATATGGAATGACCCGGCAACGACCCGTGTGCGGACTGACTTAAGTATCAAAAGTGGAATATATCATCAAATATTTCTTCTAGGTTTGATCAATCAATCATTTAGGTAAGAAATTAATAGTACCTTAATTCTATTACAAATCGGTCACTTAAGTAACCTGTAGGCCTATACAGTATAATAATCTTAAGAAAACAATACATCACCAACTTTCAATGCTGGTGTTGAGCCTAACCTCAAATTAACCGTAGACAGTTTATATTTAGTTTTGCCGCTATTTTAGGTTAGGTCGGAAATATGTACAAGTCGGTCACGTTACCGACATGGTAACTGCGTGGCAGATTTGTTGCATTGATCCTCTAAAGTTTCCGAGCAGTATTCTACTACAAGTTTGAATCTAATTTAAAAATGTAAGATACCTAAAGCAAAAATTTATATCATATTCATTACAACATTAAATAATTTGTCCTATTTATTTATTTTTAACAATGTAATCTGTTTTTTTGCCCTGTTAGGAAATCTTTTTTGAAGTAAATTCTACTTTAGGCCTAAATTGATCATTTAAAAATTTATATTTTAAAAATTTTCATATATTTCACCACAGGCATTTCAGTTATTCTTTCCTCTTAACTCTTTAAACGCTTAGGCCTACAGCTCTTGTCAAAATCTTTGATGTCTGATATCGATCTACTTACTGTATTGTTCTTCAGCCTTATCATCTAAATACGTTCAAAGGCTATTTTTATTCTTTCTGTTTCAGTTTTATAGTTGTTCAACTTTATAAAATGGCCCGTTCGTCAAATACGTCGGCAAACCAAAAGTATGAACGCCAAAAAGAACTGGCGAGACAGCGTCAACGGAGAAGGAGGGCAAAATTAAGTAAAGAAAAGATTGAGGAAAAAAGAAAATATGATAGAGATCGCCGGGCAAGATTGAAAGCAGAAAACAAAATTTTTAAAATTGCTGATATGACCCCAAGGGAACAGAGAAAAATGAGAAATTACTGGAGAGAAAGGAACAAAGTTCGGAGCGAGAAAAATCGAGCTCTTGCGGCAGTTTTGGAGGACGTGCCCCCAGGGTCACCAACTTCCAACAGCCTCAATGAAACAATTGAGAAACAAAAGAAAGAAATCAGTGGTTTAAAGAGACTTTTAGAGAAATACAAAAAGAGACTACAAAGTGAGAAGGAAAAATTTAAGGACCCTGCCTCACCATGTCCAAGAAAGCAAGTGAAACAAGTTGTAGGAAAGGAAAGAGTACCACCTGCTGTAAAAAAACAATTGTTTTTAGATTTACCTAAGAACTCGGAACAACTGTCCCCACCAACTGCAATCCCAGAACTCCTTCGTGATTATTCCGGAGAGAAAAGCAGTGACATTATTCGGGAAAAAGTAGATTTGGGCGAGTACATCATTGTTGAGTTTAAAAATGCAAGTAAAAAATCAAAAGCGCAGCAGTTTATTGGCATATGCCGGAGCAAGCTATGCAATAATGAAATTGATGTTATGTTCATGAAAGCTTGTGTGAAAAATAATAGTTTATATGTAGCGAATGAAAATGATTGTGTATCGGTCGATGTAGATCAAATTAAAGCATTACTGCATCCTCCAAAAGTCATCCAAAAGGGAAAACGTGTATTTTACAAGTTTTCCAAATCAAGTTCCTAGTTTTAAATTGTTAATAGGCCTACCTTTATTTGACAAGCCATTATTAGATGTCTGCAAATTTTGCTATGTGATAAGTTTACTTTTTTCACTTAGTGTTGACATATTAGTGTTTTATCTAGATAAAACTTATCTGTAAATTGTATTGTGACATGTGGCACACATAGAAAAATTATCTTTTTTCCGTGTTGTGTGTTATATTTTTTGTTATAGTTTATAATTGGTTTTTAAAATTATTTTTGTTTATAATAATATTACTTAGTGTTAAAATGTTTACTTTTTTTATCTAGATATATTTTGTTGATTGACACTGCTAATTGTAAGGGTCAAAGTCCAAAGTGTAACAATTAAAAAACAAATTATTAAAATTAAGTATTTGATTTTATATAAATATATAGCATATTAGGTAAAATAACATGCTCAGGAACCTTATCTGTAGCTAAGCTGAATTTTATGAATTTCTATTTTTTTATGGACTTTTAGTGTACCGAAGCATCAATGAATACAAGTCGGTCACGCTTGCTAAATCGGCAAAATATTACTTTGAGTTAGGTTAAAAATATAATAAATAATATCAATATACCCAATAACATTCAGTTAATAATTATGTATAGAAATTATACAATCAGATTTTGAATCAAACATATACCGCCGATTTCGTATGTGTGACCGATTTGTGTGGCCGTGACCGAATGGTAGCGATCGTGATCGCGTTGTAGCAATCGTAACCGCGCGGTAGCGATAGAGGCCGTTTTGATAATGATTTAAATTTGTGATTACAAAATGCTGGAAGACAAGTAAAATAGTCGTTTTGATAACTAAAACAAACAATGGTTGAGGTAAGCAGCTTTTAGTGTCGAAATAAACAAAGCAACCGAAAAATCATAACAAAGTACTGATTGGCTATAATAATGTAATATTAAAAAAAAGCAAAGTAACTTCTTGAATTAATATGTATAACAGCACAATCTTTAATAATTCCCAATAAAACATAAACAAAGGATATAAAATTACTAAAAGTGGTAAATAAACATCACGGTCACGAAATACCACGGCGTTCACGTAATACCACGGCGGTCACGCTACCGATTTGCCCGTGACCGCTTTGTAATTTTCAAGTAAAACTCGGTGAATTAGCATTAATAGGTTGGTCATATTGAGTTTAGGATAAAGACAACCAATGCACAACTAACTAGGCATGTTGGTTACTGCAATATTTAAATATATACTTAAACTATTTGCGTGACCGTTTTGCCGTGCAATTAAGGTACTATTATTAGTTACCTTAAATTTAAATGATTTTTCGAAGAATTTAACAAATTGAAACTATTTCAACTAAGCCAGCATTTGAAGTTCACTAATAACCTTCCAACAGACTACTGATCGCGCCAATTCTATCGCAATCGATAACGTAAAGGCACCGTTTATACTTTAGCCGGTCTTTGCTCAGCTGTTTCAGGGACAAGTGTTGAATAAGAAAAAAAACATAGTTGTCTTGTCCTCTGCTCGAATATTGGTTACATATTAATCATCACCTAACCTAAACGTCTATTCTATGCCGTTTTTGCCGTGATAAGCGATCTCCTTGTTTGTTTATTTGACATTCAACATTTAAGATAGCTGGTCAAGGACAATGACCGTTTTGTATTTCTCAGAATGGAAACATATTTTAGTCACTAAAAATAGTAAGTTTTTATAATGCGACTTGTTTAGTGAGGAGGAAAAGAGTGTTTCAGAAATATAAAAATTTATCAAATATATTACATAAAATTTTTTTTTATAAAGGGACTAAAATTGTCATATTTTGTGACTTTGACCCGTAGATGGTACGGTGATAACTCAAAGAAGATTTTCGTTGTTGTTGTTTTCAATGTGTAGCCTAAAAGCCCTTCGCTCACGGGGCGAGAGAGAATTGTGGCAAGAGAGAATCGAACTCGAAGTGGTACGAGCGTCATGCGTCTTACGTGATATGTCCTCCGCTCACGGGGCGATTTTTCTCGCAGTCATGAACCAAGAATTTATAAAAGTTTTGTCTTCAAAAGTTTTTAAAATTAGCAGTCTATGATGAGGAAAATATTATGTTTTATTGGTAGGCCTACCGACCGACGGATGAAAAGAAGGACTCGTAGAATACGGGTGCATCAAACGAAACTATCATTTCGGCTGTTTGTTGCCGTAAAATAATTGAAAATGAGTGATGCAAAATAAAATGGCCTAGATTTATAACTTTCTTCTGTTATATATTTTCTTTAAATATCGAATTGACACAAAGAAAATAAGAAAAAAATGAAAAGAAGACACCAGATAACCCCCAAAGTAAATAACCAATGGTTTTAATAAATACCTAATATTCTATATAATCAATGGCTTCAATAATTAAAATTTGATCGGAGTTTTTTAATGATTTTATATATATAATAAAACTATGCAAATATAAATTATATTAAAGAAAAAATGTAATGAAATGATATTCCTAGTTGAGAAATATTTACCTCCTTGGCAATTTAATTCTGATGCTTTATCATATCCATTCCTAGAATATTCCTGGAGGGGATGATTATGTAGCACAGGGGGTTTTTCAACTTCTCCAACAAATTTCACATTGAACACCTCCATGGTCAACAAGACTCATCGTTTCAAGAGTCACGCTCGATTTTTCCCATTTCTCAACAGCTCGCACAGTTTGAGTCTCTCTAGCTTCGACAGCAAAACGCCTCGTTGGGGAATACCCGTTCACTTACATAAGAAGTCGAGTGGAGGGAGAATCCCTTCGAGTTTGAGTCTCTCTCGCCCCATGAACGAAGGGCCTGAGTAGTCTAAAGATGTTTCAGCCAGTTCAGATATCCAGTTACAGATGTTCAGTTATCTTATGGTTCCCGTTTGCTTTGTATTATTTTTGTTAATTAATATTACTTTCCTGTTAGAATATATTTAAAAATTTAGTATCTAGCTACTAACAAGGGTTGACGTTTTGTCATTTGATATGTCAACTGAAAATTGTACAACTACTATTATTTTCTGAAGTAACTTTATGCAAATATAATGTAAACTATTCATAATGCTTCTGTTGACTTTTTACAACCTTACTTATATACAAATATCACCTTCCTTACCCAAAGTTACTGAACCAATTATACTTCAACGCATGTCGGTCACACTTAAATACAAATCGGTCACTCCATGAAAAAGCGATAATCTTTCTATCTAGAGTTCTTTAAGGATTGAATCTGTTATATTTGTCCAGTAACTGCTTTGTTCGCATTTACTAACTTCTATTTCCTGAATTTAATTGCAACTTTTGATGGACTAGAAATGTTCAAACTTTAAAAGCTTAGGAAAAGTGCTTAATATCTTTCTTTAAAATAGTTTAAAAATTATTTTTAAAACAATATTTATAACTATTAGGTATTATGGTGTACTATTAGGTTTTAAAATGTTTTTTGAGGTTATATTTAAAATGGAAAATGTTTAACCCTTTTATTGCAAACGTCCTTATATGAGGATGTAAAATTAGTGTTGAAAATTGCCAATGTCCGTATATATAAGGACGTCTCGAAAAAAAATTTACTACACTTTTATTTTTTGGCAAATTTTATTAATGGTAGGCCTACACCAAAATATTCTGAAAGAAGCATAGATTTCAGAAACATATAGTTTTATATAGTATTCAATAATACTAATTGATTGTAGCGAAGATAAAGAAGGCTTTGTTTGACATTTGCGCGTCACCTGGTCGGGACTATCCCATACACAAAATAGTGTAGGTACTTCCAAGTGTATGTTTAGTAGAAAACCCTACAATTTAGTGTGTTTGTAAACATTTAGTTATTTTTTCTTGTGATATCAACTATTATCAGCAAAAACTTTTTTTCAAGTGTGATTAATCATGACAAATTTTAAAAATGTTTGAAAAATATTGGTGAGTAGTAAAAAAAAGTATTTTTCAATTAAATAAAAGGCAATTGCATAAAATATAATTGTAGCAAATTTAGTTCTAAGCAATTTTTTTTCAAACTATCAAATTATGTGAAATAAACTGTACCAGGAACTGGCACATACTTTCTCACAAACATATTTAAATTATTAAACAGATTCACTGTGACTTGTAGGAGAGGTGATTTTTTATTGAAGTAGAAGATTAACTAATCAATATTATTACTATTATCTAGAGCGAAAACTATTCAATCGATTTCGAACAATATGCACCTCACACGTCAATTAGGCCTGTATAGATGCACGAAAAAAGTTTTTGAAAAACAACCCCCTTTATGGCCAAAAAACCCCCCAAAAATCAGTTATTATTATTAGTTAAACGAGAATTTTTAGAAAGATGCGGTTTTTTGCATATGGTAGGGTACATTAAAGGCTACAAATAAGCAAAATTTTATCAAAATCGTTAGAGCCGTTGTTTTATAAAAAAGTAATAACTGATTGGAGGTTTTTTGCCAAAAAGGGGGTTGTTTTTCAAAATGTTTAAAAACCGTTCATCTATACAGGCCTAGGCCTACTTGACATGTCTGAGTGCAAATTTGTTTGAAATCGATCGACTAGTTTTTGCTCTAGATTTGTATACATACAGACAGGCATTTTGTACAAACCACTTTTTTGGACTCAGGGAGTCCCAAAACGGACATTTCCACAATGTATTAGCTAAATGAAGATTGTGGATAGTATCGAAAAGTCAAATGGGGAAATTTTTAGTGAAATAAAGTGTGTTCTGGGAAAATTTTGTGTGCCAAACCATTTTCCGCACCACTGGTATACTCGAGAGCGACATTGATTTTATCAGAAAAACTTTAATAGTTAATGGTGTACCTTTTTGAAGTATCAAATTAATGATTGCTGTATGTGTCATCTTATCTATGCTCGTGTAGCCTTGACATTATCTATCTAATAAATAATCATGGATTAGGACCTTCATAGTAAGTGTTATGTTGTTTTTATAGTACACTAGCTGGCTGACATGCGCCCAGATATATTCCTTGTAAAGGCGTAATATGCGTAAAGAAACACAGAAATATAAACTTCTCACTACTGTTTTTCTTGAGATGGAAACATAAAAATCCCTTTCGTGTCGGCCTATAGACTTTGGTAGATTTCAAATTTCCTGTTTGCTTTTTGATGTTAAAACAACAAATAATTCGACTGACGTGAGTTAATTTTAGGACTACGTGTTTTAGGGTTTCAACCAACTATTTGGGAAATTTATGTACTCATGAAGGAAGGAGCTGAATAGCTGCTGATGAAATATATTAGTAGAATTTGTTTACATCTAAGCCTCCAGCTTCGACTCACGCACTCCTTCGTTCCACTCGCAGCGGAAAAACTCGCTTGGCGATTTTTCCCTTCGGCCTTGCGGCCTCGGGTTGTGGACTGCTTTGCTTTGCTCGCAGAGTAAAAAATTGGCCGTTGGGCCTCGGATAGTAAGATCGTTTGAATCGGGTACTTTTATGGTATTTTACGTTTTGATCGATTTTGGGGGGAACCAAGCGAGCTACAAGGTCGTGTAAAAAAAGAAAATGTGCACAATAATATCCTACATTAATTTTTTTAGTGAACACTCTAAAAAAGTTTAATTTTTGTTGGAAAAATCTCAAAAAATTTGTATTTCCGGTCAAAAACGTACTTCCGGTTGTTGGATTTTTTTGGCTAACGAACTCGTCCGAGCGACGTAGACAACCAGTAGTGTACCAAATCGGACTTAAAATGCGGGTGCTAGAGTGTGAACACATAAGTATATATGAAATTTAATGACACCCCAAAACGTGTTCTGGGGACCACGAATGGTGCTCATGTACTACTCCCGACCTTAGGTGTTACCATAATTGTCACTGAAATAGCTCCTTTTTCCTTCGGAAATTCGCAAAAAAAAGCAAGTGGAGTTGTATGGTGGTAGGTTTTGGGGCCTGCGACCCGGAGAAATTAGCACAGCACCCACATCCTGCCAAAAAGTTTTTTTTTCATTAATACTGTATAATTCATGTATTTCTGTTTAAACTGTAACAAAGACTAACGTTCTGCGTTTGAAAAAAAGGGATATGTAATGCAATGCGGGAGAGTAAGAG